>JANHFP010003080.1:74165-84682 GCA_032468135.1 Calamaria suluensis | reverse complement strand
AAACAAAGATGAGCACCGGCCCCCTAGAATCGGAAATGACTAGCACATATGTGTGAGGGAAACCTTTACATTCTCAAGAAGACAATCAAGGACTGAGACTGAACTGAGAAGAAACCAAGGATGTTCTTTAAAAAAAGAGGGAGACATACCTGCAGACGCAGTTGAGATACAGAAAAAAACGGAAACATTCCTCTTAGGGATTCTTGAAGGCAAAATGTACAGGAAGATATTATACATTACTTTACATCTGTTAACAGCAAAAAGGATTAAAATCGCACAAAATTGGAAAAGCCCAGATATACCTACGGATCTTTGAATTATTAAAAAAAAAATTATGAATGTGTAGAATCGGATAGTTTGTCCAAAAAAATGAAAAATGCAGAAGAATCAGATTACTATCAAATATGGCAAAACTATGGTATGAATGGGTGAAGACCAAATATAAACAAGAAACAACTGGATAAGATAAGAAGAAGTGTAAATAGTTAGTAATATATATATATATAGATAGGATGTTACTATATAAACATAAAGTGGAAGATAATGATGATTAAGTTGTAAATATAATAGAGATGGATGAATGTTACATTTTTACTGTATACATAGAGACACAACATGTTGTAAAACATGTTTATACATTATAGTATATATGGGTGTTACAAACATCTGGATTTTGTTTCTGTGTGGTTGTTTTTTTCTTTTTCTTTTCTTTTCTTGTTGTATTTGTTACTGTAGGTTTTTAAACTGTAAGTTATGTATATGTCCTGCATGTTTTATGTTAAATTTCAATATTTTTTAAAAAAGAGAGAGATACAGAAAAGATATGGAAGAATATAGAATTCAAGAGGCACCACAACAATTGGGCCTGATTTTGACAGGCAAAGAAGGAACATTTGTAACAAAAGCATATAATTATTTGTTAGAGGTAGAAATGGGAGAAGAAATAGTGAAAGGTCCAGTGATAGCATGGGCACAAAATATAGGCAGTAATATAAAATTAGAGGAATGGGAAAAATTGTGGAGAAAAATTATAAATTAACATTGTCAACCGCATACAAAGAAAATCAATTTAAAATGTTATACATGTGGCATTTAACACCGGTGAGATTGGCTAAAATGTATACAAATATGAAACCGGAGTGCTGGAAGTACAAACACAAGGATGGAACATTTTACCACATATGGTGGCAATCCCCAAAGCAAAAAAAAAGTATCGGGAACAGATAAGGAGATGGCTGCAGGAGATAACAGGAGAACAAATTGAACTCAAAGCTGAATTATTTTTATTAGGAATGATTAAGCAAAGGATCAAGAAGCAACTCCAGTACATTATTCCACACATAGTAACAGCAGCGAGAATTCTCTATGCGCAATGTTGGAAATTAGAAAATATATCAGCAAATGAGATGATTATATACAAGATACCGGAATGTGCTGAGATGTACAGGCTCACGATAGAAATGGAAGACAAGGAAGAAGCAGAATTTTATGAGGTGTGGGATAAGTGGCATAACTGGTTAGAACAGAGAAACAAACATGGATAGAAATAAATGTAAATACCTATATGGGACACATGACACAGTAGTGTTAAAACAAGTCTATTGTTATGTAAATTGAAAATAAAAACAAAACTGAAGGAAAGAAAGAGGGAGATTAGACAGTTGTTGAAAGCAATTCTGAGGGGTTAGCTCAGAGTTATTCTGCAGAAGCTCCCAGGCTTAACCGTTGGCACCAGAGCTCAAATCAGAGCCTTCACATCTCCATGTGTTTTGGGTTTCCTAATTATTCAGAGGGTTAATTTAATTCCCTTTTCTCCCTCCCTCTCTGATAATGAACATTCCTACTCTGAAAGATCATGGGAGGCAGGGAAAGCCATGGAGGGAGGTTTCAAATTGACATTTGAAGGAATGAAATAGCCAGAGGTCAGACGGTGACACTTCGCTATTCTGTCGGGACAGAGCTCAGCAGATGTAAGCCATTCATTGGGAGACCATCTACTGGGGGAAAACGGGAAGACCAACGTAACGGCTGAGAATGGCAGGAATCCAGAGTGAAGCTTTTAACAGGCAGCGCAAACAGGAAGCGCTCAGAAGAGATTGAATGGGAGGAACAGAATGGAGAAGAGCCTGATGCTGGGAAAGATTGAGGACCAAAGAAGAAGAAGGGGACAACAGAGAATGAGGTGGCTGGATGGAGTCACTGAAGCAGCAGGCGTGAGCTTGGGTGGACTCCAGAGGATGGTGGAGGACAGGAAGGCCTGGAGGAACGTTCTCCATGGGGGTCACGATGGGTCGGACACGACTTCACAACTAACAACAACAACCACATAAATGTAAAATTGTTTCTAAAAAAAAAAATGTTATAGAGTTTTACCTGCTCCAATCTGACGATAGCCACTGTTTTTTCCAAATCTTGATTCTTCCTTTCTTTGACAAGGTCATAATATACTTTCCCGGTACAGAAAATCACTCGATTCACGTCCCCGGGCGCCTCTGCGGCAACCCCTTCCTCTGCAATCACACGCTTAAACTTGGTTCCTGAGAACAACACACAACGCCGGAACTATAAAACCCAACGGTGAAATGTTAACATGGTCAGTAGAAGAAGAGGAGGAAGAGGAGGAGGAGGAGCATTCCTTACTCTTCTTTTTTTTTATGAAAAAGTTTTTTTATTAAACTTTGAAATTTTTTACAATAAAACAATTTTTTATCCAGCCCCCGGCCCTCGACTTTGACACCCTTGTCCCAGGAAATGGAAGGAGATGCAGGAAGCTGCACCCTTCCCAGAGGAAGACCAGGCTAGTAGTATGAGGGATGAAGCTAGATCCTGCTGGTCCAGATTCCCAGGAATCAGTTTCTAGGAGATCATGGCCCATAGGTATGTGCCTTCTAGACCAGTATTTTTTTTTTTAGCGGTTAGGGAATTCTGGGAGTTGAATGCCACACATCTTAAATTTCCCACCTACAAGTATGTGTGTAAGATTAAGCATACATGTAAGCTTGCTTTTGCACACATACTGATATGTCCATTTAATCTTACACACATGCATGAGACCACGTTTTATTTTTTTTGTGGACCAAAAGACAACGCTAAGCCAGAATGGGGAATTCCGAGAGTTGAAGTCTACACATCTTAAAGTGTAGGTATGTGTGTAAGATTATAAAGCCGCCGCCCCCCTCCCCGCCAAACAAGTTTGAGGAAACCTCGATTTCTATCAACCCGGTGCTGTGGATTATAATAATGGTATCCCTCGCACATATGTGCTAGTCATTTCCAGGTTATCTATTTGCAGGTTATCTGCAGGACCGCATCCTGCCAGTGACCTCCTTGCGACCGGTATGTACACACAGAGAGGGTCTGTTGGGGGTCCCATCTGCTTCGAAATGTCGGTTGGTGACCCCTAGAAGAAGGGCCTTCTCTGTGGCAGGCCCGACCCTCTGGAACGAACTACCACCTGCACTGCGGAGGCTCCCGGATCTAACAACCTTTCGCCAGGAGCTGAAGACATACCTGTTCCGCTTAGCTGGTCTGGGATAAATTATAGGGGGGTTTTAAGGGAAAATTGTAATTATTGAATTTTAAATTTTAATTGATTTTAGTAATATTTTGAAATTTTGAAATTTAAATTTTTGTAAGCCATAATTGATGAGTTTAATTCTATTTTAATTATATATTTGCTATTCTTGTTTTAATAATATGGCTGTACACCGCCCCGTGTCCGCAAGGAGAGGGGTGGTATAGAAATACAATAATTTAATTACATTAAATTAAATATATATTAAAATATACCACTTTGGTTTTGCACACCAGCTGTCAGACACATGAATGATCATAATCCAGCCCACATATGAAAGGGGATATTCATTTTGAACAATTTATCTGCAAATTATAAGTTTAAAAGCTGCTTTTATAATAAATCAAGTTTATTACTGTTTTGTTAATGCATATATGATTTAAGTACAAATAATACCTCAATTATATTTGTGTGATCACAGAAACAGTATGTATTTTATATAGGAATATAAGTCATATATCAGTACTATGTACATTATAAGTAACTCTCATTGAAATCCACCACTGACACACACATGCACACACATACATAGTACACAGTGCACCTGTGATACACACAAAGCCACACTGACACACACCCATGCAAGGATAAAACAAAGATAATGCTGAAACTCCTCTTTATTTCCTTATTAAAGAAACTTTGGGAATTTTATAGCATATTTTGGGGATCATGAAAATTTCTAGCAATTTTTTTTAATACTGGTTTTGATATTACTAAAACTCTTTGTTTTCTTTCTGCAAGACAATATCCCCAAAAAGTTAAATGGGGAGAGTTTTCATGTAATCACCTCTTCTTGGCTTAATTCGAGTATGGGAAGCCATGCAAGTTGCAGAGAATACCAAAAAAATGATTATGTAATTAAAGACATACTTTGCACCTGTGGAAAATTGCTTGGAAGAAAAAATGGCTACATGAGAACATGAATAGAATGTTCAAGTAGGTTTTCTTTTAAAGATCAGATTCTGATAAGTGTTCTCAATGTAAATAATTCCTTTGTTGAAACAGAACCTTTGCATTAATTTCCCATAAACAGCTTGTTCTTGTTTATTTATTTATTTATTATTTTCTGTGCTGGTCAAGGTTTCTCATTGATTTTGCAAAGTTATGCCATCCCACACGTCAGCCAAACAACTATAGCTTATCTTCATCTGGAGAGCAGGTTGAATTGTTTTCAGTATGGGAATATCATGCCTCAAGATTTTAATCTCTATAAATTTAATATTTACCTGTCAGTCCAACTAAACATAGTCTAAAATATTATTTTAAATTTTGAAAAACAACATTAATTTACTTTCTATTCTAGTTTAGTATGGTCTCTTTAGTAATAGACCAATGTTACTACACTCTAGGGCAAAGTTTCATTTATAAAACATTATTTAAAATTTATTGCTTCACATATTGCTTTTGAATGTTTAATGCAGTCCTATTCCTTGCTGTAAATATATTGGATCTGCAGATCTGCTTTGATAGCTTCAGTATACATTATCTGCTATCTCACAAAAGTCAAGGTCAAAATCAATTGGCAATTTATGACTGCACCATGACAAAACAAAGCTAAATAATAACAGTGCTCTGTAAATGCCTGACTTGGAACCACTGGTTAAGCATCCTTGTATCCTAATAGGTTACACTGATGATTGCACTTATATATAGAAGAGCTCTAAAGAAAGTATATTGTAAGAACATAGTAGAATAATACATGTGCTGGAAGACAATATTTACTAGACTATAGTATATGACACTTATTTAATATATTTATATATTTATATGCATTTCCATGACCCAATTTGGTATAGCAGTTAAGGCATCAGATTAGGAGCCAGGAGACTGAAAATTATAGTTATTTTAGTTATTTATAGCTAAGTGTCGCAGTGTAATTTTTCAGTGTAATACAATTATGTATTGTACAGCTTATATGTGTGTGTGTTTGTGTATGTATGTATGAAACAGAGACACAGAGATTTTCAGAATCTATTTATTTTATAATTTGAAAAGAGACTGCATGGTAAACCTAAATAAGAAATATTAAATACAGGAAACAATGCTGATATATAATGATTAAAGCAGGTCCTATAGAATTATTTTGCCTCCAAAAAGAATCAAAAATAATTCTATACGTGGAATTTTTTTTTTACTACTCCCCCAACTAAGCAACCACTGATCCTTAATATTTTGCTCAGTATATGTGACTTAGTATCTATCATGTTACTCATTGTATGCTCATGGCTATGCTGAGCAAGCACAACCTCTGGCTCAAGAAGAAATATTTATTTTGTCCATTTGAGGTTCTCCATTGAAACAGGATGGGATATAGAATTGCTTGTTGTGCAGCTGTTGTCAAACATTCTGCACTTTTGAAATGAAATGGATTATTTGTCTGCACTCCCCTTCTGTATTTCTGCAAAGCACAATCAGCAAAGTCAGAGAATAGAGTATTGATAATAGAAGAGAAGCAATCAGAGGCTTTCTCAGCAGCATCCATGCACAAAAGCAGTCAGATGCTAAATTTATGCCAAATTAAGAGGAGGAAATGAGGAGAAACATGAGGAGAAAATTAATTCCCTATGGTTTAATAAATTGCCAAATATGGGAACCAATGTACCAAAAAAAATAGTTGGAATAAAAAGCAGAAACAACTCTTATTACATATGTGATTCCATTAGAAAATATTATTTCACAAGCAAAATAATAATGATGGTTTCCTACTTCTGTTTCTCTAATTATGCTTCTCTCTTTAAACTTGTTTTGAAACCTTTTTTGCTGTTGTTTTGTAATAAATGATTTTGGTGCTTCTTTTGTAACGTTATTAGAATTGCCTCCCCCTGTGTTACAAAATGAGGACACAGATTGCTGTGGGCAATATGCTGACTCTGTAAACTCCTTAAAGAGGGATGTAAAGCGCTATAAAGTGGTATATAAGTCTAAGTGCTATTGCTACCCATTCATCAGATTTGGCAGGAAAATAATTTAATGGATCCTGTCCACTAAGGACTCATTTAACAGCACTCAGGAAATTAGTCCTTTTTGCTATGATTCTTCTTTAAAATCTCATTTCCCCTAGAACTTAGATTGGCAGTTATCCTTCTGGCCTTTAGGAAGGATTTGAAGACTTGACTTTGCCATCTTGCCTGAGGATCTTGTAGTTGTCATCTTCAGGATACTAAATGGCTATAACACAGGTAAATTGGATATGGTTTCAATAGCTTTTATTGATTTTAATAGTTGACTTAGCATTTCATCCTTCCAAGGTCAGTAAAATGAGGACCCAGATTTTGGGGGAAATATGCTGACTGTGTAAATTGATTAGAGAGGACTATAAAGCACTGTTAACTGATAAATAAGTCTAAGTGTAATTTAATGCTTTTTCTTGCATTATTTTGATATTATATTTATTGAGTGCTTTAACTTTGTGAGCCACTCAGTCATAGTCAAATGGATAGCTATATAATCTGAACAAAGAAGCAAATAAACAAAAAGCAAATAAATAAGTAAACAAACAAATAATATAGAAATACAATTTTAAGCATTTATTTGGTAGATCTTTAATATTTAGTATTTAGGCTTTTGTACTGCCCCATAGCAGTATTGAAAGCAGGTAAAAAAATGCAAGTAGAAAAAATAGGGACCACCTTTGGTGGGAAGGTAATAGTGCTCCATGTGCCTTTGACATTTAGTCATGCTGGCCACATGACCATGGAGACATCTTTGGACAGTGCTGGCTCTTCGACTTTCAAACGGAGATGAACACCGGCCCGTAGAGTTGGAAACAACTAGCACATATGTGCAAGAGATACCTTTACTGCCCCATACAGCATTCTCTAGGTGGTTTACAATGTAGAAGCACATTGCATATTGCCCCCAACAATATCTATCCTCATTTTACTGATCTTGACAGATTGGAAGGGTGAGACTCATCAGGATCGAACTCAGAAAGTTGGAACCTTGAGCCCTGTCAGAATCAAACTCCAGGCTGTGGGCAGAGTTTGCCCTTAATACTGCACTTTAATCAATGCACCACCAGTCTTTCTAATTTTATTCTCAGATATACTGTCATAAAAGTAAAACTAGTAAAATGTGTAACTTTTTTTTGAGAATTAAATTACTATTACCAATAAAGGAAAAAATGTAGTTTAAGGGTTGAAATGAAGGGTCCTTGATGTTTTATGAGCTTGGTTGTTTCCTTGCAGATGTTTCATTACCCAAACTAGTAAACATCATTATCATCATTTCCTAGTCTGACTGAAACATCTGCAAAAAAACAACAAAAGTTAAATTAATGCCTTAAAATATAATATTTAAATAAGATTTTTTTGGTTCTTCATCTTTGTTTCCCACTTTCTATAAATATTATTATAAAATTAAGAGAAATTTATTTTGATTTTCCACTTATATATAAAAGCTTGTATTTCTATAGGGACAGAATCTGAATGTACACTAAATTAACCACAAGATTACAAATTATTGTGGGAAAAAAAGTCCTACAAGTTGCTTTCTGGAAAACTGGTATTTTTTGACTAGAAATGTGATTAGGAATGTTGTAAGGCAGCTATAATAGGTTGTAAAAATCTAAATGTGGCTATTAGCAAAAAACCTTCAGGTTTTCTGATTTGAAGCCTATTTTTAAAAAATAATAGTTGTACAGCTCTTCAGACATTTATTCAAATAAATAAAAATTCCTCTGACATTATTACATAGTCTTCTTTTCACATTATTTAAAGGAGACTGAAATATTTAATTTATTATTGGCAGTAAAAATCTTATTATGAAACTGCATCAAATCATACATTTTAATACATTATGAGACTTTTATACTTATTTAAAGAAGAAAAAATATTGTGCAATTCTTCCATCCCAGCATGGATTTGATTATCATGTGGTACTATGTATTATGACTTACAGATAGCCCTTTTAACCTTCTTCAGGCATAAAAATGGCTTGAGAAGTACCATTTTTATTACCTGTTGAGAATCAGGATAAAATAATAATGAGAATGAAAGGCCTTAAATAAGACCCTGAGGGAGATCCAGGGCTATGGAAAACAAATAACAATAGTGGATACAAGCCCCAGTTGTGCCAGTCTTAATGGAGATTTGCTTCATTAACCTCCAAATGACAGAAACTATAGGTGACAGCAAAAAAAGTGACTTCAAGTAACTCAAGGAAAAATGACAATGTGTCAGAAAGAAGATGAGATGTGACAGGAAAGAACTAAGGAAAAATGGAGAGGGAGAGGAAACATGAACAGCAAAAGATGCAAATAGGAACTGACAGCAAAGTACTGCTTGAGATTTTAAATGAGCAAAGTAAAAAGAGAAGAAGAACATTAATTGAGCTGGAACCACTGAATTATGGAATTAAGCCTCAGAACTCTTAGAATAGCAATACTGTCTCCCAATCAATAGATCAGGTCTCAATTTCATACTCTGCATACAAGTCTGTGCCTTTCTCAGCCTGTCTTTGTAGTATCCTTGTTAGCCATTTTTTTCTCCTTGTTTCTCGCACTCTATTACATTAGTGAGAAAAATGTAAATGTTCTGTCTTCTTGTCCATCTTCTTACTGACTTGATGACATACTTATGGTAATAGTGAGAATATTTAATTCTTCTGTGTTCTCCTGTTGCCTTGGAAGCTGGTGGCCCTTTGCAGGTGCTAATAAACTCTCTACTGTATTCTCAGTTTCTGCCTAGTTCTTACAAAATCTCATGACAAATGCTGCTTTAAGTCTATCAACGATTTCACATAAAAATATGCCAGACTAAAAATACTACTAAATAGCTATGTCCAGATCAGAACAATATTGAATCACTGAAGGAACACACAGTTGAGATGAAGCTCAGTATGGTGGTAATAAAAATAAGAAGCATATGTTTAAATGTCCTTGAACATGAACAAGGAAGATCAGTTGAATACTTGGAGTCTCAACTTCTACCAATTTATTTGGTAGAACTTCTACCAATTTATAAAGGTGATTTCAGGACACATAAATACAACTAGAAGCTTAATGCTTGTAATTCTTTCACAATTGTACAACTATACTTACTTTTTAATCTCAATATTTCTTAAAACTGAAGGAAATCATGGCAAAGCATTAACCCTAGATCTTATGTGGTTGACTGAAGCATATATTCCACTGCAATAAAAAACATGCCTTTAAGCAGTCTCACATAGTGCTGAAGAGTTAATCATACTGAATTGATCAATTATTGTTGAAATAAATAAAGGTCACATTTACAAAACATAGTTTATTTTCTATACTATATTAACTCTTATTTCATATTTTACTTTTAGAAATAGAAATAGAAAGATATTCAGAAGTTGGGATAGTTGGATTTCTAGGAATATCTCAAAATCCATACACTGTAGGGGTTTTTAACCAATTGTTATATATACTGCTAGTTATCAGGTAGATGCATTTTCATAGGATCTATTTATTGCTGTTTTTAATAAAATATGAAATAACAGTGGCTAGGAGCAAAAGACATTAAATTTCTCATTTAAATCAAAATTTTAAATAAAACCTTTGAATCTCTTTAGTGATTTGACAGATTTTCTGATTTTGCTATGTCAGCAGTGGGTGCTTTGCTGTCCTGCAGCAAACTTAAAGATGGGTTAAGTGATAGGATAAGCCTCTGATAGTGACATGGGTAGTTGTCAATGAATGTTATTATCTAGGTAAATCCCATCAATTTAGAAGAGCAAGAGGCAATCCTACTCTGTTCTTGATATCTCACCCTCCTTTTACAGTATGGTATTTAACTTTTCGGGGAACACGGTGGCTCAGTGGGTAAGGCAGCTGAGTTTGTCAATCAGAAGGTCAGTAGTTCAGCAGTTAGGATCCCTCATGCCACGTAATGGGGTGAGCTCCCGTTACTTGTCCCAGCTTCTGCCAACCTAGCAATTTCGAAAGCATGTAAAAAATGCAAGTAGAAAAAATAGGGACCAC
>JANHFP010003080.1:29680-41371 GCA_032468135.1 Calamaria suluensis | reverse complement strand
GATGTCTATAAAGTCAAAATCTTCAGATGATTAAAGAATCTCAAGATGCCCATAGAAGTATAGTTAAAAAAACAAATGAAAAAATGCCATCATTATTAATAGTAATAATAATAAATTTAAAACGAAGATGTATTTTACGAATGTATTACAACTAACCAACAGAAAATAGATTAAGTGATTCAGTGCTTTGGGCAGTAATTATAGTGCTTCAGAGAAGGACATCTATGGCTGAAGTTTGGAAGCTTTGCGAGGTTCAATTTCACGATATTAACCTCTGTGATTTTTTTTGTTGTTATCTCACTACTTTATATGTTTTTGGAAGCTCATGTTAGTAAAAATGATGAAATTAAAAGATCTATATTATATAAATTTACATTTGTGGGAAAAAATAACAATGAGAACAGGCATTCTCTGCTGTTTGATGGAAGCATTTTGTACTCAGTATGTAAGATTATCTGGGGTTATTGGGAAATAAACAGCAGAAATTCCAGGTGAGATACTTCAATGAAATAGGGTTCAGGATATTTCTTTGGCTGTCTTTCCATTGCTCACACTAAAATACTAGAGCAAATGGCAATGATTCAGCATCTAGGAATGCAAGGTTCCGTCAAGGAAGACATAAAGAACAGACTGCCAGGTTTGGGTTATATATAGATTTCTAAGCAGTTCTGAGCCCTTTCTGGCAGTAAAGGTATTAGCAGGTAGAGGTCTTTGCTCAAAAGGTATTTGAAAGAAACCCAATGACACCCAAATAAGAAAATAGACCAGATGGATTGAGGGTTAGGTTTTAAAAATAACTCACAGTAAATTAAATTATTGAGGAAATATACATATTTAAAGATGACAATTTTGCATGTATTGTAATAATTCATGATTATTCATGATTAAGCAAGCTTTTATCTGCTACCTTATAAAATGATAAAAATTCATATTATAAATACATGTGTTTCCAATATCCATACAGAGAAAGCACAAGATACTTACATGTAAGTATACTGTAGTCACCTATATTTTTGCATAGTTTTTAGCATGTACTTTATGCCATTTAACTCAAAGCATTACTTGGATGATTTTTATTTCAAGTTTAATCACATAATTTCTTAGTACCGGTAGCTAATTTATTATTATATAAGTGTTCACATTTATTATAAATCATTATCTCTAATGATTAAGAAGATAGGTTTTAAGAACATTTTGGAGAAAACTAGTGTGACCATGATAATTCTTTGTAATTGCGTGTTTTGTTTTCAGTTGATTAGAATTGCCACTATTCAATGGAATAATAAATGTAAGAGTTTTATATTTCTCTTGGTAACACTTTATAATAAGTGGCACTAAATTACACAGTAACTGCAATGTTACATGGAAGCACATGTAACATATGTGATGATCAAAATTCCTAATGTATGTATGTACATAGTAAGCAATGCTTTTACAATAAAACATTATATAAACTCCCATTGTTTCCTTTCACTTAGAGATTCATCACAAATTGGTAGCCTACATTGGGAATAATTAACTCAAAATGTCCTGTTCAATGGAATATTTTTTTTTGGAATAATGACTTTTCCACATTTGGTTTTAATTACAGGAAATTTCAGTCTAAGATGGTTTCCCTGTGAAAAACAGGTAAATGGTTAGGTTATGGTTAGGATGGCTCTAGAAACTATTAAATTTGCAAACGGCATTCCAGAATGAAAGATAACAGATCCATATATTCTGAAATGCTATCTTCTACTTTTAGTTTAAAATATAAAGAATTATAATGATTGGAAAAGAGAACAAAGTAATCAATTACAACTTGATGTACTGGACTGATGACAAAATTACATTCTCTGTGACAACTATCATGGTTCAAATTTCATTAGTTGCTGTCTTCAGATCATGATTATTTATACCTGTCTTCTATGATAAAACAGGCAATTAGATTATCATAAAATGTTAGTGTCTTATTCTAATGTATTAATCTAAACTTGGAGTTCCCAAAGTGGATTTAAAATGATATAATTACCTTCTTTTATTATTCCTATAAATTATATAAGGTGTTGTGAATACATGCATTTTTCCCTGGATGGGTAAAGCTTGCAAATGTATATGTCCCTCTTGCTCATCTTATTATCTGAACATTCAGTTTGGACAAGGCCATCTTCTAACTGGTAGTCTTCCAGATACATTGGCCTACAGCTGCCATCACCCTGACAACATGACTCTGCTATGCAGCAACCAGGGAATTGGTTAAGAAAACAAAGCTTTATATTGAAGCTTTAGTACCTCAAGTACCTAAGAGCAAACCTAAAAGCAAATATCTTGGCCAACATGGAATCTACTATGTCCTTTCACTACCTGGCTTTTCCCATGTTCTTCTGAACAGTACTGGTAGAAAAGGCACTGAAATAGGAAGCAGAATTATTTGGGATCTGCTCAAGTGCTAGTGCAAAATCAACACAATTGAAGGACACTGGTTAAAATGAGGCAGCATTACTAGAATTATAGCTCCAAGTATAAGAGTTTTACATGGGATAAGTAAACTCAGTTGGGTTTCATGCTGTAAAATCAAACAATGGTAACAGAAAGTGTCAGCATTACTTATGAAAATAATCTGATATAATATTGCTATTTTATATAAATGGGACTTAATACATTAAAACAGAGAAAAGTGGAGAAAGATTAAGGGCCAAAATCATTAGATTAAAGTTTGCTCATTTATGGAATGTATCATTTTAAATAAAGTATATTTTTATTCTGTTCCAAAAGCTTCCTTTGCTCTCAAATAAAAGACTGAGAGTGTCTGATTTAACTGGATGCTAGAAAGTGATGATAGACAGTATTTTTTCATTCTGACTTTCTAATTGCCTTTTAGCCTGCTGTACATCTCAATGTGCAAGGAAAGTTTTTTTAGTTTACTACAAGCAAAATTTAACAATCTAATTCCTATCTCTGTTGCAGAATTCCAGTGTTTTCTATATCCTACACTCGCTAAACATTTTGAAATGCTTACATTGAAAGATGCCTAAAGAAATCTTACTTCATAGAGATGAAAAAGTAGGTAGAATATTTCTATATAATTTAAACATAATAGAATTGAGAAAACATATGAATGTGTAAATATAACACCAGTAGGCATATAATTTTAGTAAACATAATCCTAATGCAGCAAAGCATCTCAACACATGTTTAAGTGCATTGCTGGCCTTAGTTCTACAAATCAGTTTTTGAAAACATGACTATGTTATAAACCTATACTAGCTTCAATGTGTCTAGTACTTCTACCTGATTCTCTCAAATTACCATACTAGATTATCATATTATTGCATTTTTCCACAGATTTTTGAATGAACTGTAAAAAACAAGCATGCAATCACATCAATGCAGACGTATTTCTTTAAAATATCATACTGTATATGATTTATTATGTTAACACTCAACCACATCATATTATTTATGTTCTGTATACTTTGAAAAAGTGCTGCTTGATTGATGGTCTCTCTCTCTCGCTCGCTCGTTCTTTTTTTTTTCTCATTGAAATTAACAAAGTAAATTTTTTCCCTTCTCACAAAACAATTTAAAAACTACTATTGTCCTTAAAAGGTGTATAGCTTTCGGATAAATAATCTGACACAATACCTTTGATTTCCATTGACTGTGACACATGATGCCATATTCAAATGTTACCCACCTCCTTCCATTCCCCACACAAAAAATAAACCCTAGGACTTAATTGTTTACAGTAGGCCATTATGCTTTTAGACTTCAACAGTAATAGTTTCTATATAGAAATGAATTCCTCTTTTTTTGTCTTATTTTTTTTAAGTTTGTAGTGCTTTGGAGATAAATAAGAATTTCTACAATTTTAGTCAATTATGTTTACATGGAACCAGGAAGTAAGAGCTTATCTCATTATTTTCATTTATTTTTATTTATTTGTTGCTGCCTTTTTTGGTCTGGAAGAGGAATATTTTTTTTGGATTAGACTTTATTTAAAAAAAATAATATTCTAAGCTGTTCTTTTGCCCCACACTCAACATAATATCAAAGAGAGATCTTTACTGTGGAGCTAAAAGCATGGCATATATTCTTGATCATTCACCGTGACATAAGTTTGTACCTCACAAAATGCATAGACAGAAATTTAATATAAAGGATTAGTCATTTACCATATACACAAAACATAGAGAGTTGTTGTAACATTTTCTGTTTGGGGTTTGGCAAATCCAACATTGATAAGCAGCTCTGGAACTGCCAAATTATATATTGACTTTTTTTAGTAACTTAATATTTTATCATTAATGTGGTTGTAAGACAAAACCTGAGGCTGTGCACTGGTTGTTAGCTTAAAACTACCTTTTCATATAACATTGTGCTTCCATTGTATAACAAAGAGAAATTAACTGGAACTAGAAAAATTTGTTGCTGAACAGTGCTAGGACATACAGACAAAAATACTACATGTTATCTACTCAGAATATTAATTTAAGTTATATCTAAAGGGATATAATGGACATTAGAAAATGCTTACTTGTGACTGACTTACCTACAGCCTCAAAAGTTAAATATGTATCAAATAATGTTTAATTGGATTTATTATATGCACTATATACAGATATTAAAATGCCTTGCAGTTTTGCCCCATGAACACGTTCAATTTTAGTAGGCAGATAGACCCTCATGAAGCAAATAAATTAAAAGTAATACAAATTATAGAAATATAAATGGAAGTCTTTACGATTCTAGGAGCAGTGAAAGAGCTGGACAACCATTTTCAAAATGGAGCTACATAATCCATCACTTTGGATTCTGTGTAGACAGGAGTGTATGGTGTTGATTACCACACAGAAGTTGCTTTTAACACCAGTATTTCATTAAATAAAAGTTCTGGTCATACTCCTTTGCTGCCATTTGCAAACACACAAGAAATTATAGTAGAATGATCTCATTAGTGTTTCTTAGGGCATAATGTTTCAATGCTCGGCTGATTTTGAATTACAGACGATATATAAAACATTCTTTGTAAACCTCTAATCTTACTTGTAATGGTTTATGTAAGTACATTTAATCCTCACCTAAGAACATTGCTATGAAAGTGGTCTGATACAATATAGGTAAGGACCATATTAAAAGAAAAGGAACACTTTCTTTAAAATGTAGAAGAACCAAATGTGAACAGATGATGATTAAATTTGTTAAGGCTGTATATTCAAGCACTGTATGTTAAAAGAGCAATGTATATGATGATTAGGCAATAAGAAATGTCCTGCATTTTGAATGGTATCATAATTAAACAAAAATATGTTCATGGCTGATTGTTGGTACAAACTGGCAACTGAAATAATTATGTACTTTAACAAGGGTAGAAGGGAGACATGATAAATTAATTCAGAAAGATGAGAGCCAGTTTTCTCCAAGAGTCAGCCTTGTGAGTAGTGGTGTTCAAAGAATCTAAGTCTGCATCTATATGAAATATTCTTTCTTCTCTTCTGCATTAACTTGGCTGCCTTCTGCATTGATAATGGCTGTATCCGCATCAGGTGCATCTTCAGCTCCCTTAGCTTCATTTGTTAAATATGTTCCTGCAGGAAACAGTGTGATTAAAAGACATATGTTAGAAAGACAGGCAATTTTATTGCTTTAGAGTTTGGTTTTTATAACAGATAATTAATTGGGTATAGACCAGGTTAAAGTCTATATAACATCCTACCACAATTTTTTCTAAGATTCAGTATTCAGTATTTTCTAAGATTCAGTATTCACAATTTTTTCTAACATTTTTCTAAGATTCAGTATTCTATCATGAATCTGAATAGCAAGCATGGTTTTTGTATTTGTTAAAGAAGTAGCAACTATACAGTCCTGCTATCATGATAACTACCCATCTATTGCACAAAATGGTCTGTTGTACTATAAGCTAAGAAAAATTCATTAACAAGAAGCTTTGGGGGAAAGGCCTTAATTAGTTTTGGATGCATTGTGATACAAAACATTTCTTCATCCCCTTAAATCAATCAATCAGCATGTCCTGTAATTTCAAAATTAGCACTTTTGCAGTTCTATTCATTCAACAAAAATGTTAATTGCATATAATGATTAATGCATCATTTAGAAGCAGCTACACGTTAGCCATATTCTTAGTGCCAATTTCATGGAAATATTTAAGATAAATATGTATATTGATATATTTCCCTGCAATCTTGCTATAACCTGTTTTGTTCTGTTGTGCAGAACTATCTATACTATGTGGATTTATTTGCCAGTTTACCATAACTACCCATCTATTGCACAGAAATGGTCTGTTGTACTATACACTGACAAAAAATACAACAGCAACATATTTATTTGTATTGATCTTTGAAACAAGTCAGTTTCAGTTATTGGGAAAGACTGCTTGGTTTGGACATGTGTTTCGTCCTCGTAAAAATGGAGAAACATAGATCTCACACTATATTTTTCATCTAGCTTATACTTTTACTGTAAAAGCTAGTTAATTAAGCTATTATCTGGAAGTTTATTTAAGTTATCTGGACAAACCCTTTGAAAACATGTGCCAAGAATTTTGTTAATCTTCAGTAATATTCTGAACGTCAAATAAATCAGGAATATATTTATTCTAAAGGACATGGATATTTCTACTTACAATGCAGATGGAAAGTAATATCTGTTTGGTAACATTTAATAATGAAATTAAGCTAAATATACTTCAGTTTTGCAAGCTGATATTTAATGTATACTGTACATGCCAATACCATCTTAATATCTGATGAAATTAGACATGGAGAATTGGTATGTGCACATAAATAATACATTCACATAAAGTAGAAAGCATATAAAATTATTTAAATAATGAAGAAGAAAGAAGTTGTAATGACAACTGCTTTCTCCCTGTATATCTTATTGTAATTACTCTTCTTTGAGAACACATATCACAGCTTTTGGATGAAGCTGACTGACTACACTGTGGTAAAAACAAAAGAAATGATACTGTGATTTAGCGAGATCCATGAAGCTGAATGTGGACTAGACATTTTCGATCATGTTTGATCTGTTTAAACTATATGCCTCTTTACCAGCCTTTGTCATTGCTACTTTTACATTATAATATAAAATATTATATTATCCTATGGATTGGGACCAGGTTATCTGAGAAACTGTCTCTTGGAAGTCACATCTATCCAACCCAGCAGAGAAGGGAGGCAGGGAATGTTGTTGTGGATCCAATCTCCAAGGGAGATACACCTGGTGGGACCCAGAAGAAGGCCCTTATCTGTAGTGGGTCCCTTTCTCTGGAACATCATTCCTTAAGAGATTAGAATGGCTCCCACTCTAATACTCTTCTGGAAGATGCTGACGACCTGGTTCTGCCAGTGGGCCTGGGGAACCCAGAGCAGAACGGAGCCCATTAAATGGCTTGTGTGATCTGCTGTTGCTGGGATGGGAGGCAGGAAGTGGGGTGTGATTTTGTTATATTGTATTATATTAATTTATTTGATTCTTTTTGTTAAGTTTTAATGTTTTAAATGTGGTTTTATATTCTGTAAGCTGCCTTGAGTTGCCATGAACGAATAGGCGGCAATATAAATAAATAAATAAATAAATAAATAAATAAATAAATAAATAAATAAATAAATAAATAAATAAATAAATAAATAAATAATAGCAGTGAACCAGCTTTGAGAAGTGAATAAAGTGCTAATAATGGTTTAGTATTTATGACAGATATATTATAATTTTGAAAGGTTAAAATAAATAATAGTAACTTTAAAAAAAGATGAGATTATTATTTTCTGAAATAGCTTTCTCTAATCTTTTGTCATAAAAATGTGTAAATTAATTTCTGTTCTCCTGCAGCAAATATGGCCATTTAGTTGTGACTGATTGTAGTGGAAAAAAATCTACTTGGCACCATCTCAATGAAAGCTGGTATAACTAAATTAAGCTGAATTAGTTTTTCCAAGTCAAAGATGTCTCTTATTATAATCTCAACAAGCAGAGAATCAAACTAAAAATAATAATAACATTTTTTTCTTGAACCATTGCAGCAATTAAGGTGAATTGTCATCTTCCCACCCATGAAAAGGAAGAGATTCTTATTTCAGGTTAGCTGTTAAAAGGTGAAAAGTTTTTTATAAACTTGTCTGATTTACTTATTAAGAATTAAAAGCTGCATTCAAGTTTTCCAATTGACTTTATACTCTTGTAAAGAAGTCTTACTGATTTAAATGGATTATTATCATGACAGAAAAGCAATGTTATGTTTATTCTTCCATTAAAAATATTAGATAAAATACACTAAAAATCCATAATGCAATTCTATACCAGAAGGAGATCACTATCCAGTATTCAAATGAATTTATTATTAAATTTCTATTAATGGGATACTTAATAGCCCCAAATCATATTTTGAATGTAAGTATCTACATCTAGATCTATTATATAATTATACGAAAAGTGCAATTGAAAGCTGTTCAACTGAATTTTGTATGAAACATTCTGTCCATGGTTATAAAAAGAAAAACCTAAATATCTAAGAGAAAAAAATATATCAAAAGATATAAAGTAACTTTTAGATAAAATTATAAAATGCATCTTTTGATCAATCTAAATAAAAGTTAACTGAACTGTCTTGATAGTCAGAATTGGCCAAATAGTTCAGCCATCGACAGAACTGACCAAGTACAGTACACTCATTCATTTTCACATATCTCTTAATGATAGTATATTTTTTTCCTGGAAATATTAAAAAGTGTAATGATTTTTGAATTTAATAATCAGTATTTTTCTCATTATGAGTCTTTTAACACATGTTTCAGGACACCAATTTATGATTGCTACTGTGTGTTTGGGAGTTCATATACTTTATAAAGAAATGTTGTTATAATAAATTTCCTTAAAGAAAACAAGTAAATATACAAACATGGAAGTATGTTGTATTGCCCAAACCAATATCTCTACTGCCATTTTACTTGTCAGATCCTCTGAGTCACTGACTTCTAGCATGACCTCGGACAAATTACTAGACATTATTTTGCCACAAATAATCCATCTGTAAAATTAATGGATTTTTTTGCAGACACCACAAGGGTAAGAAAAAAGAAACCTTTCCAAAACAAACAAATTCTAATGCTTCCTTATCAGAACTGACTTTTTATGGGACCAAGAAAAGACGATAAGAGTTAACTTCAGTTCAATTAAATTTATCCTACCTTTATGTCTTGCCAGATATCGACCAAGAAGAATTATAGAGCATAATGTGACAAAGACAACAACAGCTACTATTCCTCCTATAACAGCATGATCTGGTACATTTCTTCCAGCCAAAGTATTGGGATCTAGTGGGGGGAAAAGTAACAAAAAGATAGGTTATTTATGAGGGTATGAAATGGCCCAAGTATTGACACTGAAATTTAAAATAACATGATGGATTTCCTTTGTGTGTATGAAGAAATGGAATATGGCATTTTAAGAAGTCACCGAGGAGTTATTTCCTATTCTTTTCTTATCACCAATACAGCAGTGCTTGTAGTCCCAGAGTGATACAGCCCTCTGGACATCACAATACAAAAGCAGGACAAAAAGAAAAAGAAGAAAAATCTCTATCAGAAGTTAGTAAATGGAAAAGGTTTCTAGTTCTGTCTTCATTGTTCTATAACTGAATATCTATCCATGGTTATTTATAGAAGCAAAAATAAGGAGTTGAGAATTGGGGATCAGATAGAATCAGTAGAATAGACTCTACATAATACATAATTTATAGGAATGAATCTCAGTGGGAATTCTTTATATATTCCTTTTGTCATCTCTATCCACTTTCTCTAAAAATAAAGAAGAATATAGCTGAGCAAGTCCCAGAGTTGACTGAATCTGCATGAATTGAACCAGATAAATATAAATGCAGCCCTAAAGAATATGATTCATTCTCAACTTTTGAATTTAAAGAATCAGCCTTCTGATTTATGCTGAAACAAATTCAAATAGCTGTTAATAATCCATCAGTTATTTTACATTGAAAAACTTGCCAAATTGACCATTTAGGTTTGAATACCTTGTTCTCAAGTACCAAAACTCATATTTTGTTCTATTAGCCTTAAAGGCCAGCTTTCTACACTTGGCATTTATAGGATATGTTGGATCTCCAGGACCAGAATTCCCAGCCAAGAGGATGCCATGTTGGAGATGATAAGCTATTAATATTGAAATGAAAAAAACATATCATGTAATGTTAAAATGTATTTGTTTGTACTTAAGAAAACTTCAATTCTGTAATGGTACTGTTAAAATATACTGACATTATGCTAATGGTTACATTCATGGAATTAATTTTAGCAATTAGTTTGAAAATTGCTATGTAACATCTGAGTATTATAACCAAAGATCCTCTTTAAGAGTAATCCTTAAATCCTGCATCTGGGCTAAGGAATTGGTTGGTTCCCATCAATCAATCTGCAATACATGCATGCTAGTTTCACCTTTCTTATAGCTCCATATCTTATCTCCTGCTCCTTGTTTCCACAAAAGCTGAAGAAGAACTATGCCCCTATTTTATTGAATATAATGCAGTTCTTTGTACCATCCAGGACTGTATTTTTTTCAGGAATATGCATTATGCAAGGACTATTACTTGTATTAAAGCAAATGGCAGTAAACCACCCTTTCTAATGTCTTATTCGGAAGACGGAGGGGTGGGGAGGAAGCTGAATGAGCATGATGAGAAGAAATAGCAAATCAACTTTGGGATTGTCTGTGGAGGAGGATTCGTCCAACCTTAGACTATTCATACTCCATTTATGAAACAATATATACTGAAACTATTATCCAAAGTTGAAAAGAAAGACTCATAATAACTTTTCCATGATGGGTTTTTAAGATTCCCCTTCATTTTGGTAGCAATTTGGTTAATGCATACCTTTATTTGCAATTTTTACTTGTACTAATCTAGATAATATATGGGAGATGGTGTGTGAAATTCCTGTCATAAATAAATAAATATGAGATCATATTTTTGAAGCCAGAGATAATACAGCTAAGGAAACTTCTGCATTGTCACTTTTTTACCAGTCTCTGAAGCTCACAATATAAGTTACAATACCCCACAACTGTTCTTGCCATGACCATTCTGCCATTTCATATACTGTTTATGGATCAACTGGCATTCCCCCATTTACCCCTAATGAGCACAAATAGAAGCATCTGGCTGCTACAATGCCAATTGTTCTTGTCCTAATTTCACCCTGTATTTGTTTTTGTTGCTTGTTCTCACAGATCAAAGAATGCTATGGCAACATGGAACACTAAGTCCAACTGAGAGGAAGGAGAGCCAAGAAGACAAGACACAAATTGCTGCCAATAAAAGCTGCCTGTCTCTAAGACTTGTGTTCCAGAACTGACATTTCAACAATACCTCCTGTACTTCTGCTTTACAAGAAAGTCATTCACTAATGCAACATATTTGGTGTCAGTTCTTGATCAAATTACAAAATGATCACTGTGTCTAAGATGCCCCAGTAATTCAGCTTGTATAATTATATTTTATTGTTCTAGTTGTTGTTGTAGTCATTATCATATTGTATTATCAATATTATATTTCTCTTATTCATGAAGGATTTTATAATAGAACACAGAAAAGTGACAAGAAAATAATCTGATAAAGCAAAAGATAATCAAGTAATCTGTCCTCTCAAAGGCAATTAAAACACATTTAAC
>JANHFP010003080.1:8007-18704 GCA_032468135.1 Calamaria suluensis | reverse complement strand
TGTGGTTGAAGCTGAAGTAGTCATTGACAGGTAGGGCATTGCAGTAGATAATTTTGTGTTCTATGCTTAGGTCATTAGTATCCTTTTGTTATGGGAGGAAATTTTGCCAATTACCTGAGCTTTGCTGATAAAGCTGTCAATGCAAAGTTAACAATGTACCCCATCCAAACCCACAGCATAGGTTCGGATGGGGAGAAATACATTTTGCCTCAGTAATCACAAGACTTGCTGGAGATGGCTGTTTGGATTATTAATGTTTTCATCAAGATCACTGATCTTGGATGGTCTTCCTTAATCCTTATTGAAGAGTGGTACACAACTTAGGTGTAAGCCATACAGACTATAGAATATCATAATGGTCATACAAAATGTATGAATTAAATTAACATGAATTAAAATTATAGTATCTAGATCAACTATTGGCTTATTTAAATATGTAGTTTTTATCATTAAAACAAGACAGGATTGTTGATGGGTATATATATATTTAAAAATAGTTTTTTGAAAAGGGGATGACAATAAGTAAATTCATAAATCTCCATAACCATCAGCATTATGTGAGTGAGCCGGAGAAATAAAATTGTTTGGTCATAGTGGGCTAATTCAATGTCATCCTGAACCAGACTCCAAGCTAGTTTGTGTTCCCAAATCATGGCTTCAGTCGATAGATCCATTATGGGATGTGCTTAGTGTTGTTGTCAGACCATTCTCTTCCATTTCTTAAAAGGTCTTTGCCTTCTCCTCCTCCTCCTCTTCATGTATTCAAACATCCATCCATCCATCCATCCATCCATCCATCCATCCATCCATCCATCCATCCATCCATCCATCCATCCATCCATCCATGTTCTAATGCCTTTGTTTATATGGTTAATTTTCAAACAACAATTTTCCTATACAGAAATATATTTAGTTTTCTGGATTCAGTTGGTGATTCAAATAGAAAATAATATATTTAAAAATAATATATTTAGTTTAGGGTTACATTGTGGAGCTCTCTGAAGTTGGTTGATTGCTTGCAGATGTTTTATTACCCAATTAGGTAACATCATCACAATGGTGATTCAGAAGATCATAAGAACATTACTTAATACATAGATAGAACAAAAGTGAAAATATATCTCTGGCTAAAAAATAATACAAGACCTTATGTGAAATAACATGCTAGTGATCATACTACATTTAAAAACTTTCAAGTTATTTCCTGAACTGTATGCAGATTAAAATACATTTGGAATCGTTATATTTACAGTCAATTAAAATGTTATTTCTCATGGCCAATAGTGTATGTCCCATGGTCATAAGAAATCAGGTTGGTATGTAATAACCTAATAGTTAAGATGGAGTTCTCATTACATATTCTATGAAATGATACATTATTTGGTTGCATTTTCTCCATTCGCGCTTGAAGCTATTGTTTTAAACATATTTAGAGAGAAGAATTTCATAGATCCTGAGACAGAAACGGAAGAGAGAACTGAAAATCAGGGCTGCAATATGGTGATTCTATCATAGAGTGATCCAAATAATAAATTATAACAGTTAAATGATATTTTTAAAAGATAGATATTTAAATGTAAGTTGATTTAATTGAATATGACTGTAGAAAGACATTCTAAATGTTTTTTGAAGACATTACAAAAAGGTCAAGATTCTCTTTTTAAAAAACTAGTGCTGTTCAATTTGAAAACACACTGTTAAACCTACATCTATAATCACTTAAACTCAATTGTAATGCTCAGACAGACATTCAGATGCCATCCCAGGGAAACATAGCATTCTGTGCCCTCCTGAAAGAGTACAAAGCCCGTGAAAAAGATTCCTTGAGAACTGGGGAACCTGCAGAGCAGATCAGATTACAAAATGGCATATAGTGCTATGCTCCTTTTTCACAGATATCTCTACCAAATTTTTTATTTTCTAACTCAATCCTTGGCCATTTGAGTGTCATTCAAATGTTATGATGAAATGAATACAGATAGTTCTCAACAACATGAATGTCAAAGTTGCAGCATCAGTTTCACCATATTTTTTTCCCTTTGCAGAGTTGGAGTGGGTATGACCTGTGTGTGACGATTCTGGCCCTTGGGATGCCCTGACTTACAACTACAATTGACTCCAAAATTTCTGTTCCTAAGTGATATCATTGTTAAGTGAATCTGGCTTCTTCATTGGTTTTCCTTGACAGAAGGACACATGGCAACCGTTCATGTTGAATCAAGTGTCTGAATTTTGATCACATGTCCCTGGGGATGCTGCAATGGTCATAAGTGTAAAAAATGGTCATAAGTCACTTTTTCAGTGCCGTTGTAACTTTAAATGACCACTAAATGAACTGTTGTAAATCAAGGACTATCTGTACTTGTAATTAATTTTTTTGCTTTTATTCAACTTAGTTGAAATCATGAATTCAGCTGTAAGAATGTAATGTGTATTTAGAACTTAGATGTATATAACAACATAGGTTGGAGGTACAGTAAGTGGGGGAAAGTGGGAATGTGGCAGATTTCTTTTACACAGTATATTTACTTTGCAATATTTTTTTCTAATATAAGATGCACTAGACTTCCAAAATGTTAAGTAAATCCTCCACTGAAGGTGAGTAAGTATTGAACAAAGGCAGTATAATAAATTAGAAAGCCCTATCATTTTTTTAACTAAACAGAATTATTAGGAAATTAGACTGAAATCGTTAATCAAACAGTTCTAAATAAATATATGGTTAAATACAAATCTTTTGGACAAAGACAATATATTAGCAACAGAACACATATCCTCTTATGAGATAAAGTTAATTTAAAATTAAGAAGATTTGCTTCTAACACAAGTTTAATATGATAATCTTTAAGGAAGCAATTACTTAAGAAAGCAATTAAAGCACCCACCCACATTCATAAATGTCATTAGAGAAAATGTTGTTGAATCATTCACAGCTATGTTAATTGCAGACAACCAAACTGGACTTCTTATTTATCGAAACTAAAATGTGCAGAGAAATGTCATTTTTCCTTTAGCATTGTGATCATTATTTTAAGGCTTCTAGCCCCTGTGAGAGCCTATTTATACTGTGATTTTCTGGCCATAACAAAGAAGTATACTGTACCTCGGGTGTTGATGGCTGTGGTCGATGTGACTGTGTCTGTGCCTGTTAAGGCTACAGTGGCTGTGACTGTTGCAGTGGTAAGGGAGGGGATGACAGTGGTGGGAAGCAAAATGTTGAAAACATCTGGTGAGTGGAAAAAATATAACATCAAATCATATCATGCAAACAGAGAGAAGCAGCATAACAATGATTCAGCTTGTCAATACACATGTGTAGAAAATGTATCAATTAAAACATGCTTAGCACAGATCAACAAAGGTAAGGTAACATACTTTGAAATTCTTGACATTTGATCTCTCTCTCTTTCTTTCTCTCTCTCTTTCTTTTTCGAATGCTCAAATAGTATCAGACTGAATTTCGGACCAACCAACAAAGAGAATTGCTTAAAAGAAAAGTTTTAAAGTCAGAGAGTAAATCTTTATGACAAGAATTCATTTCTTTGCTAAGCCATTTTAAATGCCTTGTACGATAAGAAAGCAAATATGGATGAAATAACATGCTGTGTCAGCGTGAGAGATGACAACACAACATCATCATGCTAAAATAAATACACATGTTAAGTGATGGTTGTATGTTAAAACACCTACTTTTCAGACAGACTCAACGAAAAAAAAATGTGAGCAAATGATTACTAACTCTAAAAGCTGCTGGTTTTGGTTTGCTTGTCTTCTTCCACATTTTGTTAGAGACACAGTCATCTGCTAAGACCCAGAGCAGAAAACACATAAAAAACCCTTAACGTTTATAGGGTCCACTATCATTCAACAGCATTGGCGTATATTAAGTGTATAATATAAATAAATAGTTTATTAATTTTAATATTTAGTGGAGGGCACAGTTTTGGAAGCTATTCACATCAATGTGCTAATTAAAAGAGTGATCTATAGGGCACTTACCAGAAGAAAAACCAACAAGCATTATTAGCAGTCAGATCATATTCTAGAGCTGCTCCATGTCAGTCTAAATGTATTACTGATAATCACGCCATAAATTCCCAATTCCATGTGTGCATATGTATGTAGGGAAAGTGTATATGAGATATATATTTTAATTCTGAAATTGTAATAAAGAGAGGATGGGGCGGAAAAACTTCACTGCCTAAAATCTAAAATATTCACTGTTTGATGCAAAGTCTTTTTTGTTTTTTATTAAAAAGACACAGATGAAAAAGAAAACATGGAAGAAAACCATTGAAAATGTTCAGAAACTTAGCTTTAAGCACTGTATATCTAGGAAACTAGCCACATAGGCAGAGTTAAAAACACCATTAGTTCAGGAATAGCTAATGATACAGTATCTGCGGAGAATAATCAGAAGTCAGAAATACAGCTTTCATTTTCTTTGAAAACCAATATCAGAGCATTATTTCTGTGGATACATGATAAATAAAATCAGGCAGCATCATATAGGAGGATTGTTTTCAAAGCACAGAATCCTGAGGTTTAGAATATTTTATGTATACCAGCAGCTTCCACTCACAGCTAATTATTCCACTAGACTTTTTGATTTTAGACCTATTCCTAATGTTCATGCATTACAAATTATATTGCCATTTCAAAAGACTGCCTGTCTTTTCCCTAGTTAATACGTATGAGATACCCCAAAATGTCACACTCTCATTCCCAATTAATTAGAGCAAATATTATTATTCTCTAACATTTACTTTTGCAAAATTTTCACATAGGTATCTATATAACTCTCTGCTTACAACATATTAACATTTAAAGCAGTTCCTCAATAAGAGATAACCCTGGCTATCAAAATTAAGGCAGGCTTTTCAAAATGTAACGTTGCTACATTAATTACAAGGACAAACTACAACACTGTCTGGAGAGCAACATCCATGACTATTAAACAGAACTGACATTAGTCAACATTGATGATGAATGCTCAATAAACAACTTGTGCATTTCTTAGCATTATTATGCAAACAGCATAAGTCATTTAAAAATGGATAGGTTAGCAATCATGCGAGAAAAAAAGGCTAGAATTTCAGAGTATTCTGCCATATAATAAATATTTTACAACTGCTCCAGAAAATGGCTGAGAAGGTGTTTACATAACTGAATAGGCGCTTCATAAATGTATATGTGAACTGAAGCACAATCCTATAACGAAATCTAGTTTTATGTAGATTTCAAAGTAATGTAAAGGGGCAGAGCAATCACAGAAAACCAAGTGGAAGTTCCCTGTCTTGGCTAATATATGACAAGACTAACAAAAACAAAAAACAAAACCTGTAGCTTGAGCTGTTTCTCTGGTTTTGGAAACAGAAGATTAACTAAAACTTCCCTCAACATAACTATAGTGCCTGTACACTGTAATTTAATATTAGGTCATGGAAAATTAAAACTTAGAAATGCAGTTGTTTCAGATCGGAATGGAAAGACAATGAGCAACAGACTACAATCAAGTCTAACACTTGGCACTGATTTGGCAGTGAAATTTACTTGTATGTCCTGATAAATGAATTAAGTCAAGAGGGATAAGGTAAAGGTTCCCCTCGCACATATGTGCTAGTTATTTCTGACTAGTCAGCATGGATAAACGACAAAGGTGTATGGAACACTGTTACCTTCCCACCAAAGGTGGTTCCTGTTTTTTCTACTTGCATTTTTACATGGTTTTGAACTACTAGGTTTGCAGAAGCTGGGACAAGTAATGGGAGCTCGAACCCTTAGATGACACTAGGGATTTGAACCGCTGAACTGCCAACCTTTCAATTGACAGGGTCAGCATCTCAGCAACTGAGCCACCACGTCCCTGTAAGAGGGATATAGAAAAGTTATGATCTTATTAATTCTCTTTAAACTCCTGGCCATGAAATCTATTCAAGCAAATTCCATGTGGTGGAATAAAAGTGCTTTCACTTCACTGTAGTTTGGGTTTTTTTTTCCTCTTGATATGTGACAATTGACAACTATCCTTTTTTTAAAAAACCGTCCTTTATGCTCTTTAACATCTTCAACATCAGTTTTATATAGGTCATGAACTGTAGTCTCTCTTGGAAAAGAATGACCATGCAAGGTTAGAGCTGCAAGATAATCTATAAATTGGATTAATGCATTACTTTTAGGGATACAATTGAAAAAAAAATGTTTGCAGGTTCCAATCTTGGAAGGGCTCAGCAGTTCAAACACAATTAATTTGTAAAAATGGAGCTATTTCACACCAACTACTTATAAAATATTCTTCTTTCATATCATCCTTTCTTTGCATTAATATCTTCAATAACCTAAGAAAAAAGTATATTGACTGTTGTGTTAATATTGTTTTCATTTCCGCACCAAATTTGTACACATATTAAATGTTTTTATTGTATTTGAAATTGGGTTTCTTTTTTTTATTAGCTGGTTGAATATTCTTATGCATGTCATTTCGTAAATAATGTAATAAATTATTAAATTATTATATAGCTCTGAGTAAGCCAGGATTATTTTAAAAATATTTTAAACATACATATGTTTTGATGTGGTCTCATTCAAATTCAGCAGAAATTATTATAGCTTGGGTGCTTAAAACTGTGAAACTGAATATAATAATCATAACTATTTCCACTTTCTCACTGGAATCAAATACATCTTTAGGTATTCTTGAAGCTTGCAGATTCTTTTCCAGAAGCTGGTGGTCTTAGAGAAGTAGAAACCTGAGACTTCATTTTGCATTTGCCAGTTGCAACAATTTAATTCATGCATATGTTTTTCTAAAGGTAGACTTTCTGGTTGTTATTGGTTGCTTGATGTTGCCTCTGGCACACAATATGTTTCATTATAATTAATGTTGCTATTACTGTTTTTTCTTTGATTGCCACTTTGAGTTGCACATTGATTTTTGTGGCTATATAAATTGATCAAAATAACAAAACGCAAAAAGAAGCTATTCAGAGTTATGTCTGGTTACTCACACATTCTGCATTAATTTCTCATTATCACATTTAAACATGTTATCATGTTGGACCCAGCAAATAAAAATCCTGCACTTGTGTTCATAAAAAAAAGGAAATAAAATCCACAACACACTATAGAATAAGAACATAAGAGAATACAGCCTCTCTAAGCAATAAGGAGAGCTTGATTTCACAATGAATTGAAATGAATCAATTTTCATGTGTTCTACTACACATTTTTGCCATTATATGTCATTGACCTATACTTCCCAAATATCCTTTGATGAAAAAAGCAATAGGTTATCTAGCATTTAGGATGGATTCACAGTAGTACTACCATAGATAGTGGTATAAATAATTAAAACAAAATATATTAAATACTAGAGAAATGACTAATAAATTATATAGTTTAGCCTCAGAACATTCCTTTTCATCTTATTAAACAACTGGTGACAGATAAGGAAAAAAAACATATGAATACCAAAATCTGATGATAGCATACAAATAAATATAAGGAAGAATTGATAACTGATTTAAAAGGGCTTTTCTAATACAAATGAGATCATGGCAAAGATTTGGGTTAACCTTAAATAAATTTCTAATGCATTTCCTGTATTGAAAATTGCAAAGCACATTTGGATAATGTTGTGAACTAAAGTTTGAAATGGTGAATGAAATTCACATTATAAACTTATTCTATGGCATAATCTCAATTAAAAATTTCAGGTAAAACACTTTTGGCTGAAAATAACAGGCAAGTTATCGTCAAATTATTAAATATTTCACTAACCCCTAGCTAATACTTTAAAAGTGACACCTTTTTAAATTAAACAGCTCAGTGTTGAATATCACAGTCTCTTCCAGATGCCATACATTTTAGCTGAGGTCACCATCAAATCGTGGCCCTTAGATATTTGTTATAGCTTCTGTATCTAGATAACATCACATACTGGCACATCCTATATGACTTCTAAGTTTTCATTGCGTGAAATGGGCAGCATTTTCCACTGGCTCCATGAGGGGAAAAAGCATGGAAAAACAGCTAAGAGACACTGACTTTTCACAGCAGTTCCAAAGCAGAGTGGCTCTCATCTTTTTATTATGGCCTTTTTATTTAAGGCCATTTATCAAAACCTTTGTTTTTATTTGAAATCAATATTCCATAAGTTATAGTACAGAGAATAAAAATTAACAAACAAAAACATTTTGGAAAAATTAAAGTGGAAAACAGAACAAAACTTTATTTTGCTTTTAAACTCTAAGTTTGGCTAAAGCAAATCCATTTTAACTTTTCATGAACTCTGGGAGAAAGGAAGCAGACTTGTACTAGTGGTAGTTAAAGTAATAGGCAAGTGAAATCTGAAAACATATTTTACTTTTTGAAAATAGGATAATGGGGTCAGTAGCTGAGCATTTTTAGGTCATGCAGTGATGCGTGGAATTGGAAAGCAATTCATCAAGATCAGGCAGAGACTGGAAAACAGCAACTGGTAATAAGAAAGTGAACAGTTAGCTGCCATGTTGCAAGTCACATTTGACTTAGTAACCTTAACAGGACAATAAAAGGCAGAGGTGATGTGGAAAAGAATATGTGATTGACCTGCTGGAGAAGAAGCTACACAGATCTCTGTTGGAAGTCTCCATTGTCTGAATCTCTATCAATGCTAGGCAGTTGTCTTCTTCAAAAACCCAGGTCAAGTCTAACCAACTCAGTCATGGAAAGAAGCATATTTTTATATGAATGAGATAATTTTATTCTACTCTACTCTCTTCATAAAGCTTTATTGTTCCTGAATCTCAATGTATTGTGTTGCTCATTAGATAAAATTAGACTTCTCCAGAGACTGGCAACCAACCACTCCTTTACATTGGTAAGTCATAAGCCATTAACTGTATATAAAAAAACAAATATTAACTAGTTCGACTACAATTACTATGCAAGAAATTCAATCAAAATGAAATTGACTTCTTCAGCATTACACCATCAAACGTTTTGGGAAACGTGAGTCATTATGAATATTTTTTTATTAATAATAATTATTCAATAATTGAATAAAATTCAAACTCAGAATTTGAATAGAAATTCAGACAGCAACCATTTTCATTTCTTATATAAGATATATCTGTAGATACCTGGGCAGCTATCATGTCTTTTATGATGAAAGCCAATGGAAATTAAAAATTAATAATACTGTTTGTGCCCAGAAAATAAATTGTAAATAATTTTTTGATAAAAGGTTACACAATATAATAAAAGAGCAAGTGGATTACTTGGCTTTATAAAAATATATGACTTAAAATATGGAATCTTGCTATCAAAGAAGTTAACATAATGATTTGCATTGTTATTTAACTTTCTTTTTACCAACTGCTATTACATTTCTCTCATTTTTCTTTTTTATTGTCTTGCTTGTCTGAGTAATCTATTTATACTATGCAACCAAAAATGAAGCAAGGACCAAGCAGTTGAGTACTCAAAGAGTTGTTTAGAACCTTGAATTGCATGGTCCTTGATAAATCTCATTGGTACAAACTGATATCTCTATTGTAGCTTCTTTCCATAGAAAGATATTACCACCTAATAATTTGTATTAAGATAATGTAATGTAATTAAGGGATGGTTGAATATTTAGAATGCAAAAAGTCCAGATTTAATCCATAGTACTGAACAAAGGAAAATTTACTCTGGGATCCCCTGAGATTTTTCTCAAAAAAATCACCTCTGCTTCTTCATGACATGACATCTCTTGCTTGGTATACCAAATTTGTAGCCTGCTGTCACTTCTAGGTTCTAGGTATACAGTATGTCACCTGAAGTCTACACTTAGCCACTATCTACCTTCCTCAATCTGACTCTTGATAAAAAATAAAATTATTGTTTTAAAATAAAAAATATATAAATGCTAGAATTAAAATAAAGTCATTCAAGGATGAAAAAGAAAACTCAAGATTTATCCATATCATGATGAAACAATTGCTTAGAAATAGTTCAGAAGAAAATGCAGTGCCCTAAGCAGACCAGAATATAGCTACACATTACATGTTTTCTGTTTCAAAAAGATTGGTTAGAAGTTTCAAATTAACATTGCAGTTTAAAATAAAATAATAGTATCAGGGTTCTTGACCTATATAAAGGCAGATGAATAAAACTGTAATAACTTTTACAGAGGAATAAAAGCATTAAACTTGTACAATTTAGAAAAAAAGAACCTAGACAAAAATCATTCTTGTCTGTTTCTTTAGAAATAGCTGCTGCTTGAAGTATTTCCTTCACTTCCCCTTTGCTTGTATTTCAAAATTTAACCTGAAGCTACTGGGAATATGAGATAAACTCCATTCTTTTCCAGCTTTGGTTCAGCAACTTCTCTTGGAGATCTATTCTTTATTTTCAAAACTCTCTTACTTCTCAGCCTGGCTAGAAGATGTATCTGCCTTTATGTACAAAACAAAGAACCTCCTGGGAATGTACATTCTGTACCTGGCCAGCAGCATGCATTATTGTGAATGTCTGACAAGTACACATATTTAGAAGTCAGCTATTACAAAAAGAGTTGAAACCTCTTATATCATATATTTGATATAGGAAATGCCTTATCAAGTTCTGTACCTGTCAATAGTGGTATCCCCCAAAGCAGTGTTCTAGGACCAACACTCTTCATACTATACATAAATGACCTCTGTGATCATATTATAAGTAATTGTGTTCTA
>JANHFP010003077.1:72246-84501 GCA_032468135.1 Calamaria suluensis | reverse complement strand
AAGTAAGTAAGTAAGTAAGTAAGTAAGTAAGTAAGTTAGTTAGTTAGTTAGTTAGTTAGTTAGTTAGTTAGTTAGTTGAGGACTACCTGTATAACTTTGAACAGTAACTCAATTGATGGCTTTTAGCCCAGGTCTAACTGTACCATTCTTCTGCCTCTATAACTCTAAACTGTCCATCAGGTTGTTGTTGTTTTTTGTCTCTCAAAGGCATCCAATTTATTACCCATTTGCTCAAAACTTTTCTGAAGTGGATTTTTTTGATATCTGTTTTTTTTTCCTGTAGATTGTTCTAGTGAACCACTTAGCCAAGGTCAAATTTATTTGAAGTGGAGGCTTTTTTATGTTGAGTATATATTTTATATAACAAAAGAGCAGCCCAGAATTCCTTTGCAGAGCGAGGTAGGGGCCAATAAAGTTAAAAAATAAATAAATGAATAAATAGAAAAAATAATAATATAGGTGCAAATGCTTGCCCTTTGGAATATAATAAAGTGGAGCACATGAAAGTGTAGATGTTTATTGATTGTAGCACAATGAAACTGATTATAAGCCATTGTTCTCTGCATCATCTTCAGAATCTGAATATTCATGCCAATAAAGAGCCTGGAAAGATTTCAGAATTTACTGCAGTGTAAATTCCTTCTTGAGATAAAATAGTTTTGTAAGTTTTCTTCCTTCCATTTCATAGAATCCTTTGCTAGCTTCTTAAAAACAGTGTCAGGCAAGTGTCATAGAAGACAATTATTAGGAGTCTGTCTGATAGGATTAGATCTACCACATCATCTAGATTGAAGCGTCTTTAGTGGATGTTGCAGACTTTCATTGCAAGTTTCCTTTCAAGGGAACGTTTATAATTCTAGCTGGTAAAATATCAGATTTTGACTTACAGTGAAACCTGACAGTAAGATATGTTTATGCCTTCCCTCCCTCTCTCCCTCTCTCTCTCTGTGTATGTGTGACAGAGAGGAAAGAGAGACAGAAAGACAGAGAGAGACAGAGAAACATAAGAACATTTTTATATATCTCTGTAGATATATAGAAAGGGACATGGTAGCTCAGCAGATAAGGCAGCTGAGCTTGTCAATCGGAAGGTTGGCAGTTCAGCGGTTTGAATCCCTAATGCCGCATAATGGGGTGAGGTCCCGTTACTTGTCCCAGCTTCTGCCAACCTAGCAGTTTCGAAAGCACGTAAAAATGGAAGTAGAAAAAAAAAATAGGGACCACCTTTGGTGGGAAGGTAACAGCGTTCCGTGCTTTAGTCATGCTGGCCATATGACCACAGAGATGTCTTCGGACAGCGCTGGCTCTTCGGCTTTGAAATGGAGATGAGCACCGGCCCCTAGAGTCGGAAATGACTAGCATATATGTGCGAGGGAAACCTTTTACTAAGTCATCTAATTATGTCATTCTTCCACATGATTTTTGCTGATGGACCTTGTGGCCATTGCTTGCTTCCAGATTTAAATCACTGTTTTGTACCCAGATGTTTTGGGGACAAAAGAGTGCTTTTGGATTTTTAGATATCTAGCGCTGAGATATTATGCTTCCCTGGGACAATTTATTATAACAATATAGCTATCCACAGCTATCCACTTATATGACTGTTAACATTCTTAGCTGAAAGAGGAGAATAGATGACGGCTTTTTCCCCTAGAATTCAAGAAAAATAAGTACGTACTTGAGCCAGTTCCAAGATTAGCTAAGATTAATTCAACCAGCACTTCAGGGCAGATTCAAGCAAATATTGTTAATGTGCACTTCTCTAACTGGAAGGAAAGATTCAAATGTTCCAGCACTTCCTGGTCCAGTTTCCTTTGAATGGATATCATGGGATACTAATTGTGTCTTATTTATAAATATTCATGCTGACAATAGCTGAAGCTGTCTATCTAAATAATGTCTAAAAGCCCTAAACCTACTGTCACTCTCCATTCAGTATCACTGTTCTGAATCTGGCTCTGTCTTTCAAAATGACAAACATTTTACATGTGGGTGGAAACATCTGAATTATCTCACTTCCTTGGGAAGGGAGAAGGAGAAGTGGAAGAAGATAAAGCAAGCTGACGTCTAGTCCTGCTGCTACACAATACTTTTGTCTGCTGCTAAACACACTGTCAAAGATCAGACAATAGCTGTGGGCTAGACTTCAACAGGTCAGTGAAAATGCCTATTTATCTGATTATCTTTACCTTTTCACCTTTTTAAACTGTTGCTTTGTTTGATTTGAGCTCTTGCACAGATATCTAGAAATTAGTCCAAGGCCCTTATGAAATTAAATGGCCCTAAGTGCAAATTTTTGACTGAGAAATTGTTCAAAAAAGGGCATTTCAGCAGGAGTTGTCTTATTTATGCAAAAGATGGCCAAAAAACTTGGCCAGATTCCCTTTCCAAACACTATAAAACAAAAACAAAAATAAACCAAACTCCGCCTGATCTCTCTCTAACCGATCACGCTAAGCACAGGAAACTACCACTGTAGTGCATAAATATGGAAAATGAAATAGGGGCATAACGTGTATTTTTCTTTCTGATATTTATGCACAATCCTGTCCTATTGATTCATGTAACACAGTTCAAGAATACAATGATTTTTTCATGATCATAAATATTTGCATTGTGCTGTTTAAATATTTCCTTTATTGTGACCTTTCCTGGCATTTTGGCATGGCAAATTTGGGTGCACAGGGAGGAAACCACAGCAAGCCATCTAACAAGGTATTTGTTAGATACCTTAAGGTGTGTCCCCCCCAATAATTTCCCTTAATCCTTTAAAATGAATTAAAAGAAGAGAATTAAAATGTGCTATAAGAGGCAGAAATAAATTATCATGCTTTTATATAGATCCTGCTCTGATTGTAACAGCCTGCAATCATGAACAAACTTTAGTTTGTTGCATTCGCAACCCCTGGTTTCCTGGCCAGATCTGAGGGTTGAGATAATGTGACTTAAGCAAAAGAGGTCAAATAAACTACTTTGTTCCCACAGTGCAGGTGTTGCATCCACAGCATGAGCCCCTGTGGAATATCATGCACTCATTCTGGGAAGGGCTCCCATTGACATCAGGCTAGGGACCTTGCGAAGTGCGCAACACAGAGATCAAGTGACTAAATCCAAGGCAGCCAGAGGGAAAACCTGGATTTTACCCTGCAGCTGTTACCTATTAGTAATTTCTGCATTTTTTTCAAGGATACTGAAGGGTGAGGGGAAGAATCTGGTTTCCATCCCTAGTCTCCAGGTTTGAAAACAACACCAACAACAAAAAACAACCCCTCAACCAACCAACACACCCTCACAACAAGCACTTCACCTCCTAATGATCCACACCTGACATATCCTCTCCATCACAAGAATCATCACAGGACCCTCACCTGACCTCCCCATCATAAGACCTAGTACTGACCCTACAAACAGAAGAACACTGACACTGACATCCCCTAAATTCTGCTGAATATGTTACCTAGCCTGGTAACAAAACATTTGGAAATCAACCCACAAGCTCAGAGAATGAACCTCCACCCTCATCCCATGCCTGAGCTATAAAATATTTGCCACTATCACAAACAAAAATACATTACTTTTGAATTACTGAAATCTTGAGATTTTATGAGGAGAAAAACACCTACAACTGTGGGGTGCATGTTTGAGTGAGAAGAAATAGAGAAAAGGTTTGCATGAAAACTATGTGTTGTTTGTCACCTCCTTCAGGACATAATGAATGGGATAGTCCAAAGACTATTTTGTGCAAGGGACTGCCTAACAAGATCTTGTTCTCCCTAATAATGCATTGAACACTATCAAAGTTGGTCATAAATTCTCATTGAACCAAAAGGTCATAAAAAATCCACTTTCCCTCTTACTGGGCCACAGATGGGATGAAACTGATAACAAGGAAATTATACATGGAAAATTACTGTTTGCTGTTAGTGGATTGTAATTATGAAAGTTTGTAAGTGCAACAGGAATACCACAGATATTTTCACATCTAGATAGATAAGAATACCTTAACCACTCTAAGGAAGATTTGTAGCCAGGCATTCTACGGATTGTCTTTGGAAAAGTCTAATGAAAATTCAGAATATAGGAGGCAGTTTTATATGGGTCAGGCAGCCCGTCCTTTGCAGCAGATGTATTGACTTTCAGTACATTTTTAAGCTATTTTTTCCTACACAGTTCACCTACACCTTTATGAAAGGAGAATTTCTTTATGCTTACAGCTAGAATATTTTTATCTAGAGAAAATTACTTTTCGTGCTGATGTATTTTCAGTAAGGACAGATCCTTTCTTTCTTCCTTCCCTCCTCCTTCCTTCCTTCCTTCCTTCCTTCCTTCCTTCCTTCCTTCCTTCCTTCCTCCCTCTCTTTCTTTCTTTCTTTCTTTCTTTCTTTCTTTTTTCATTCTTTCATTCTTCAAAAATGAATTTACTGTTCATTTTTTTTCCAGAGAAGATAATTCACATATTTGTTGGAAATTCCCAACACATTTACAAGTCATCAACTGAGGGAGTCTAAGAGTGTTTTTCTGAACCCTTCTCCAAAATTCCTAAGGATCACAATGACTTCTTAAAATAACATGAGGAAATGCCTCTGCTTGGGAATTTTGAAGTACTGTGATGCATCTCACCATCCACAGTTATATTAATACAGGATATGGTACACATTCACTTACTATCTGATCATGCTGCTATCTGAAATATATTGGTTGATAGATTAATTATGCTTCATCAAGCTGACTCTAGAATAAAAGCATTACTAGAAACACAACACAGTGAATATCCTCTATCCACTATTCTTGTGATATATGCATTTCTAAATGTTCACAGTCACATAAGCCCTTCTTGAGAGAACTGCAATGCTCTTCCTTATTAATGAGTCCCAGACATCAGGGTCTCCCATTTGTAACCATCTCAAGATTTCCCACCATTCCTTCATAGAATAATATACAGGTAGTTCTATGCAGGTACTATTGGGCTCAACCAAAATTGAGCCCAAAATTTATGTTGTTAGAACATTTAGTTAAGTGAGTTTTGCCCTATTTTTACAACCTTTCTTGCCCACAGTTATTAAGTGAATCACTGCAGTTGATAAATTAGTAACCCAGTTGTTAAGTGAATCTGGCTTCCCAATTGATTTTGCTCATCAGAAGGTTACAAAGAGTGTTTATGCAACCATGGGACAGAGCAACGGTCAGAAATATGAACCATTTGCCAAGCATCTGAATTTTGATCCCATTATGGGGATGCTGCAAATATCGTAACTGTGAAAAATGGTCATAAATCACTTTTTTCAGTGCCATTGTACAATCATTAAATGAGCTGTTGTCAAGGATTACCTGTATTTTGTCTTTACAATTTAGTAACATAGCACAGAGAAAATTGGTAGGGCAACTCTACAATATTTGTGATACAGGAGCTTGATGAAACAGAGAAGTAGGGTTTTTTTCTTCCCTCCCTCCACTGCCACAACACTGATATACAGAAAATCAAGTCAAACAATGTCCAAGGGTTTGTTGGCTTTTGTGTATGTGGACTAGTGTGCTTATATGTAGACACATTAATACCAAGGCTACTTATATTTGAGCTGCAAAAATATGATCAGCCACTAGATGACTTGTCTCTGCTTCTCAAAAAAGTAGTGAGCAAGAAAAGATGGGTTATTCCCCTTTTTTAATTTTAACCTGCCCCCAATAGAGAGGAACATCTAAACATATATAAAATGGACGGAATGATCGTAACAATTAAAATTCTGGCATTCTTGCAGATGGAAAAGCAGACTAAATCAAAGCACAAAACAAACTGCATAGCCTACAGTTGTTTGGCTACTGGCTGGAAGCATAGTCAAAAAAGTATAGGCCTTTGTTCCTCCCCTCAACTACTTATAACATCTTTTACAGCATGAAAAATTACATGGAGGTAGAGAGGTGCAACAGGAAAAATACAAGCATGTTGACCTCAATTTTGACATTCTGGATTGCAATCATATGTCTCCTATTATGGGTCTTTTGATAAATCACAGCAAAATTTCCAGCTTTGAGAAGGGAGAAAATGATACCTTCCTTTATTGAAGTTGCCAACTTTTTATGGCAGAGGTCCTGTAAGTTGAATAGGAGAGATACAATGCTCAAATTGTATTAGGCAGCGATGAGGAAATCTTCACCTACTGAACTCTTTGTGAAGGTTACATGGGAACTCCATATCGGAAAAAGAAGAGAAAAACCTGGCAATAACTAGAAGTCTTCAAGCAGTTGTGGCCAGGTTTGTAGAATGCCTTGAAAATTTCAATAGTTGAAATTGTTCCTGTTTCACAGTTAATGATGTAGGACCCTAGAATTGCATAAATAGTTAATGTGGATTCAGGAAAAGAGACCTTTGTCTCTTTAAGGCAAGAGGAACTGCTAGCTGTATATCTTTAGTATGCTGTTGGGTTATAAAAACATACGTCCTCACTGTTTTATTGCATCTATAAACATCAGTCTGTAGTTGACTGTTCCCTGGATTAGAATGTCCTAGGGCTAAGGCTACATATATTTACCTAGGAGTAAGTCTCATTTAATTCAATGCATGTAGCTTGTGGGTAAATAACTGTAAGCTTTGCATGTAAATTTAGAAAATGAGAGACACAGAAAGTACAATATCTAGGGCAGGGATTCCCCCTCCCTTTTTAAAAAAACTGGATTGTTTTTATAGGACTTTGTCATGCTCATGTAAGCATCAGCCAGTGCCAAGTACTGAGAAGCAGTGAATGTGGGATACACAATTTACTCTTGGTTTGGCCTTTTATATCGTCTGGTGGACAGTAAGCAGAAAGAAATATTTTATGCTACTTTTAATTGAAAGCACTTGTGCTTTCAAACTCATTTTCTGATATATATTTGGATTTCATTCTTGGATTTCTAACAAAAATAGGGAACTGCTTTCTTTTTGAAGAGATGAAAGTTATTTGCTTGGGCTAATTGTGCTGCTTATAATTTTGTTTGCTTTATTGAAATACAGTAAATAACAAATATCTTGCACAGGATGAATCTATTTTGAAGCTTTGCTTTAGCTTAAAACTTTTTATGATTATTCACATCCATCACAGAAAAATCTTTTCAAAAATAGAAAGAAAATAATACACTGTATTTTATATATAAAGTATATATCAGAAAATGAGTTTGAACGAAGCAGATGCTTTAAAGCACATACGGTAATCTTGAATGTGTTTTCAATAAATTTAACTCTTCATGGAAGCTTTTAGTTATTTATTAATTTCAGCAATTTCTGCATAATAATATTTCTTGCTTCCTGATAGTAAGTCTAAATATTACAGTTATTTAAAATAGTAACTTTTTATGGAATTTATGTTACTAAAGATAATTTGTGTATATCGGTACTGATCCATAATTTAATTAATCTGAAGGTGCTATGTTTTAAGGGCTTTCAAATTGCAGAAATTCTAAAACACATATTTATGAAATACACAATGATAGCTATTTATTTTGTCTTTATATAAGGACCTTGTATTCAATTCCTAGCACTTAAAAGCAATGCTCACATGCACACACATGCACACACACACAATTTTGTCTTCACCTTAAATTCATGCACTCTTGACTGTTAACATTACAGATTGAATTGTTTTATAGCATATGCCACATTTTCGTTAATAAGAAAAAGTAAAAAACAATTGGACTTTCAGAGCTGTAAGCTACATTAGGAAACTGGAGAGAAGATTGTTTAAAATGGCAGTGGCAAATGATGGATGTGTCTATTAAATCACCAGGAAGTGAGTTTAACTTGAGGGAGTGTTTATTCATCTGTAAACAATATGTAGAAACCACAGATTTATTTTTACTACTAAATAACTGACTTCAGCAATTTCTGTTAGTTTCCCAGATCATGTGGAAAGCCACTATTGAGAGACAGTTTATTAACACCTTTGGTCTCTGACTTTTCTTGATTTCTCAAACCCGGATGAGTGAGAGAATGTACAAAAGATTCTGAAATATCACTTCAATATGCAACAATTAAATAAAGATCAGCTTGCATTATTGCAGGGGTTCAGAAATAGTCTGAACTTTTGTACACCATAGTATATCAGAAACCTAGCATACTGCTTTTCTCCAGTTTAGAAATAAACCTGGATTTTTTGTAATTCCAACTAATGCTAAGTGCATATATCAGGCCAGAATGTCTTTTTGGAAGATTTCAATAAATTTATTTTGTGTGATTATTTAGGTATTTAAAATATTTGTATAGCCACCCATCTTAAAAACAACTCTGAAGAGTTCACAGGAATAAAATTAAGTATAAAATCATAAATCATAAAACTATTTTTTAAAAAGCAGCACCTCAATTGGAGGTCCTATAACTATCTCCAGATACCCTCATTCTATCTCACTATATATACATCTTTTAAAGGATTTATATATGTTAATATGCTGCATCAGACTCTTTTAGCCATATACCCAAAAGTAGCTGTTAACAGTGGTGGTTGCATTGGGCTTGATTGTATTCCTTGCAAATTCACTTAAACATAAATAGATGAAATATTATTTTCAAGGTTGTTTAAGGAATGAGAGGGCCCACATAGCAACAGATAGGGAAACATCCTTCTGCATCAGTTCTAGAGTAATATTCCAAGTAAATTCTACAAAATGAGATGTAGGAGGAAGAGTCAATACTCTTTAGAAGAAATAACTGTTTCTATTGATGATGTACAGGAACAGAACTGACTCATTTACCAAGCAGTAAATCCTGCCTAGGAAAATAACTTTATTGGCTAATGTACTGTCTTTGTAACAAGAACAGAGTTGATCCCCCATCAAATAAAGGGTTAAATCCTGCTGTCGTTGGGAGGGGGGATATCAGTGTCAGATTTGGAGCAGTGGACAAGACAGAATGACTGCTAACCTCTAATGCAATTATATTTTCCCAAACTTAAAATCAAGAGGAAGAAATGTATACAATAAATTGCCAGCGTGAGAATGTCAGCATCCTGGCATGTTGTAACAGAGTTTTCTCCAGAATTATTAGAGGGCCATTGTATAAACATCCAAAATAATTAATAACAGTATAACAGAGTTGGAAGGGACCTTGGAGGTCTTCTACTCAGGCAGAAGACCCTGTACCATTCAAAGACAAGTGGCTGTCCAGTCTCTTCTTAAAAGCCTCAAGTGATGGAGCACCCACATTTTCTGAAGGAATACATAGACCTATTATTAGCTATAATTTACAGGGTAGCTATGATTGCTTGAGGGTGTTTTGCTCCATTGAATTCAGGCAGTATATAGGGATATAACAACTTGTTCCAAGTTCAGTTTTAGTTCTATAAAAAAAGTTAAATGACTAGTAAAAATCAGTTCTGTCATTTCACTAATAAATAGCAGCCATGAAATAGCAGTCTATACTCTGAATAATATTATTTATTAAAGATGTCAAAATCCAAGTGGAATACAATGATTCTGCTAAAGGGAACAAATGCAGGCTTATATCAAAGAAAATAAGTGGAAAAGAAGCATTATGAAAAGTTGTTGGCTTTGAAAATAATCTGATGGTGAAAATATAGTCTTGAGAGAGCTTTTGTGGCAGGGGGAAGAAATAAGCAGAAGAGGTTTGGACTATAGTACTTTGAGTAAAAATGTAGAATTGATGTTGTAATAATAGTCTTGAAGTTATTTAGCATTACATAGCAAGTGGAAGCATATAAAGGCAGTCCTCAATTTACAACAGTTAATTTAGTGACCAGTTACTTGTTACAACAGCACTTGAAAAATGACTTATAACTGTTTTTCACACCTATGATTTGAGAGCATCCTCATGGTCAAAGATGCTTGGCCACCAACTCAAAATTCAGATGTTTGGCCACCAACTCATATTTATGACTGTTGCAGTGTCCCTGGGGTCATGCAACCATCTTTTGCAACCTTCTGACAAGCAAAGTCAATGGGGAAGCCAGGTTCACTTAACTTAAGAACTTATCTGTGTCAACTATGGCAAGAAAGGTCATAAAATGGGGGCACAACTCACTTAGCAAATGTTTTGGGCTCAGTTATGATCGTAACTTAAGGATTACCTGTAAGGGATCTTGGCTGATCTTGAAAAAGTAAGCATGGTCAGGCAAGATAAGAAAATCACTAGGAAAATCTCAGAATCGTAGCTAAACTAGGAGTTGGAGAGGCATCCCAGAAGGCAATAGTATGGAATATGTATACGAATGTGACTCTGTTGGGAAAATTGAGAATTAACAGAACTAGTAGTGCAATACTGTAAGAGTGGCACGGTCTGCTTCTGGCAACATCGAAAGGGAAGATAAATAAAAGCTGTCTGAAAGTTACAATAAATCAATATTATGTCACTATTATGTCACTACTGTGTCTCAGATGTTGGAATATAATTAAGGCATTTGATAATAAAATAGTACCAAAAACTAACCGTCAAATGAGCCTCCTTATGCAGACATTCTACGCAGAGATACCACTGCTATGAGAGGCCTTTCCATGCTACTAGCTATTTTGAAGGTCTTACTCTGTGAGCAAACATATGTGGAGATAATATTTTTACCACCAGGAGAGCAGTGAGGAGAATGCTAACTCTTGCTTTTGTATTTCCTACTGTTTCTTTTGACATTTTTGTTGCAGTGGGTTCTGGAAAAGTTGAGTCAAAATGGATGTATTGCAGTGCAAGAATGTGCCCCCTTAAGCATCAAGACCATCCCAAAGATGTTTTTTAAAGAGGCAACTGGCCTTCTGGGGGTTATTTTTTAAAGATGTTTTGCTTCTTATCCAAGAGGCTTCTTCAACTCTGAGCTGAAGAAGCTTCTTGGATGAGAAGCAAAACATCTTCAAAACAAAACAACAACAGAAAGTCCAGTTGCCTCTTGAAAAAACACCTTTGGGACAAATATAAAGGTCCCAGATATTCTTGAGCTGGATGACTAAGAATCTCCATAGATATTAAGCATCAAGAGAACTTCAGATGCCTTTAAATTAATGTAGAGTCTCCCAGGATCACAGCAGTCAGCACAATCTGGGAGGGGTTTTTTTCCTGTTCATTTTAAAAGCAAGTATTCGCTGGATTAGATACATGCTTCTAAAATGAAGGGGAATTAAAGTATCGCAGATCTCCCTTTTCATTTAAATCAGGTATGTCCAAACTTGGTAACTTTAAAGCTTGTGGACTTCAACTCCCAAAATTCTACCTATGTAGAAAATTAAGGTAGAAACAAACAGCTTTAAAATAAAAAACCCTCTGATGGTGGCCAGGGATTTTTACTACCGGTTCTCCGAATCACCCACCGCCATTGCTACCAGCTCGGCCGAACTGGTCTGAACTGGGGGGATTTCACCCCTGGGAGAGAGGGAATCTGAAACTAAAATTGTGTCTCTCATGTCAAAAAGGAGTTGCCAGTCTATTCAATGGCTTCACACGGCCTATTGAGTTCCTGGTATGAACAGGTCAGGACAAAATCCATTGTTATATTATAGTTCTCAGGACAAAAGGAATACTGAAGTAATAGTATATTTTTAATCCCTTTCATTTTACAAACAGTTAGATGAGACTGGCAAAGCTTGTAATCTTTTCAAAAAGCATTATTTGTGAAGCTATTGTGGGATATAACTGGATTCTTTTTTCATGATAGCAACTTTCTTATAATTTGCTTTTTTATATTTTATTTTTAATAGAGAAAGAACAATTGTTTCAGAATTTGCTGGAGCAGGTGGTTGAGCAATTTTCAAGGTAACCCTTTTACTATACAATAATTTTAAAATTATGGAGCTCCCATAGAGTCCTGTGGCTCTGCCCCTGCCCTGGCCCTGAGGATGATTTGCAATTTGCATCCTGAGAGCTCCAAGGAACTAGGAGGCAGGGCCGTTTCCAGAATTGCAGGAACTGTGACCTCACCTTGCCTGTCCTCACTTGAACTTTGCACTTCTCTAGTCAATTTCATAGGCCAGGGGTCAGCAAACTGTGGCTCCGGAGCCGCATGTTGCTCTTTCACCCCTCTGCTGTGGCTCCCTGTCACTCAAAATATGTGTCCCAACCACCAATTTGCGACACCTGCCAGCACACAATTTATTGAGCTTATCAACCCCCAGTAGGTCAACTATGGATGAATCCAAGGAAAGAAAAGTTTCAAAAGAAAACATAACGTTTGATTCAACTACATATGCTAGTTTTGTGGCCGCTCAGGAAATAGTCCTCCATTGGAAGGGTTTTTGTGGCTCCCGGTGTTTTCTTTTCTGTGGGAAATGGGTCCAAATGGCTCTTTGAGTGTTTAA
>JANHFP010003077.1:58793-72146 GCA_032468135.1 Calamaria suluensis | reverse complement strand
GATAGATAGATAGATAGATAGATAGATAGATAGATAGATAGATAGATAGATAGATAGATAGATAGATAGATAGAAGAAAAGATCACTAAAGATGAAGAAAACCAAATCAAGAATCTGCTTGGTGAGTGAAAGCAAACCATAGTTTGTGGAATAAAACAAACAAACAAACCGCAGCCAGTGGTGGGGGTTGCCTAAACGTCGCGTGAGCACACCTGTCCCATCCCTTGCTCTTCTCCACGACCAGGTAACCATCGCATGGCGGAACCGCAGCAGTTGGCGTATTAATTTGGATTTGACTCCCAAGTCAGCCACTTCTGCTCAGTCAAATCCTCCAGGCGGCTGAAGATAATTAAAATACCGAGGGAGCCTGGAAAAAGTGTAGAGGGGGGCAGAAATCTAGCATGGAGAGGGAAAAGCAATTTCTACGCTTAGTAGAAGGTTCTCCTCTCTCTGGTTGTTGAGGGGGGAAAAATGTGTGGAATAAAAGCAAGAACAAATCATCCGGAGCTGGCAGAATTTAGCCAGAAAGACGGAGGCTGCAGGATATTTGCCTGGGTTAAACATTACCTGCCTTTTTCCATACATATTTCCAATAATAACTGTCATTCTACAGTGAAAATGTGAGCTCTTGTTCAGCTTCAAGGAAAGGAGGTAGGAGCTAACGTAAGCACAGAGAGAGAGCAGAGTTAGTCCTCGACCTATGACCAAAGTTGACCCCCTCAACCTCCCGTTGCTAAGCGAGACAGTGGCGTTTAAGTGACTTTTGCCTTGCTTTGTAACTTCTTGCCATGCATTCCTGGTCCGTGGGTTATTAGGGACTTGAGAAGCGACATATTGTCGAGAGATATTCGTCTTAGAAGCCCGTCTCCGTCGGATCCAAAGACAGACGTGCAGCGCAGAACAAGCGACAGGGGAGTTGGAAAAAGGAGCAAGATAAGTTAGTGCTCTTGTGAAGCCCCACACAGCTACACACAGTCAAAGAAGCAGGAATTGACACAGGCTCCTCCTAGGGTAACTTTAATGATAGTCTTGTGGGAAAGGGATAATCTTGGGAACGGCAGGAGAAATTTCCAATCCTTATTTATAAGTAAGTTCTTTAAGGGGGAGTGTCACTGAATGGTTGAAAGTTCTTCCTCCTATTTTACTAACACCAGGTTGACTTGCCATACCAATGGATTAATCTTCCCTGTTTTTCGATTGTCCCTCTTCTCTTTAAATTTACTTTTCCCAGCTTCGACAGAACTCTGTCATGCCTCTGTCAGCATCTGACTCAGAGGAAGAAGAGGAACAGCTGGCAGAGAACAATGTGCTGGAGGCAGGGGCTTCAGATGAAGGTGGGGAAGAGCAAGGCCAGGCTGGGCCAAGTGGGGTGGAGGCAGACCCAGAGAGGAGGAGTTCAGAGGAGGGACCAGGATCGCCTCCTTCTCACCCTAGGCAGCGGAGAGAAGAGAAAAGGAAATTGCAGAAAGGGTTACTCAGGATGAAATGAATGATGGGACTCAGCTGAGTGGCTTTATAGGCAAGCGTTTGACAAACACTTGCTGCTGGAGTCGAAAGCTGAATTATTCTTAGTTTATCCGTGGTTCGTGACATTCTTGAATGTTTGAAGAAATTATCAGCTGAGGAATTTTGGTTATCTCCTGAATAATTCTCCTGGAACTCTGAGTTACCTTGCCTGCAGCCAGCTAGTTTGATATCTGTCTCTCTTCTGTTTGATGCTGAAGAGAGCAAATCTTGTCTGAGAACTAGGGGGGGAGCTGGGTTTGATATTTAAATAAATATTTTTGTTAAAAGCTGAGTGTGTTCTTTCCCATAACTCAGGGGTCAGCAAACTGTGGCTCTAGAGCCACATGTGGCTCTTCCACCCTTCGGCTGCGGCTCCCTGTCACTCAAAATATGTGTCACATCCACCAATGTCCGACTTCCACCAGCATACGATTTATAGAGCTTTTCAATCCCTGGTAGGCCAACTATGGATAAATCCAAGGAAAGAAAAATTTGAGAAGAAAATTTAATGTTTGATTCAATTATTTTTGTGGCCGCTCAGGAAATAGTCCGGAATGGGGAGGGTTTTTGTGGCTCCCGGTGTTTTCTTTTCTGTGGGAAATGGGTCCAAATGGCTCTTTGAGTGTTTAAGATTGCCGACCCTTGTCATAGGCAACCAAATGAGCAAACCTGATCTTCTAGTCCAGAGGTCTCCAACCTTGTCAACTTTAAGAGTTGAAGTCCACAACTCTTAATGTTGACAAGGTTGGAGACCTCTGTTCTAGTCAGTTGCTAAATTCCTGCAAAAACTGAAAGTTTTATTTTCTCTGCTTGTATAAAAAGTGTTCCTGGACACTTGCCCCATTTCACTCACAATCCCACATCTGGTTTTGAGAGAGACCCCACTTACAATCTGTGCAATTAGAGACACTACCCTACCATGGCTGTATCTAGTGGAAAAATCCCTGGCTGCTAGCTAGAACCTACATCCTGCCATTATCTTAGTTTTCAGTAATATGCAAAAAGGAGGAAATTGGAAACTTTTCCCTCAAACCAACAGCTCAGATTTTCTTGAACAAAACAACAAAAGTCAGTGTGCTGTAGTGCTAAAGGTGCAGATCTAGAAATGGAGAGTCCCAGACTCTCATCCATCCACAGCCACATAAGCTTACTGGATGACTGTGGGTAAGTCACCCTCAGCCTAACCAATCCCTCAGGGTTGTTGTAGGGAAAATAGGAGAGAGTATGATCTATGCCATCTTGAGCTTGTCTATAACAAGTGGAATATAAATTGGTATAGAAATGTCAACAATATCAGTGGTAGGTTGCTACCAGTTCGCCCCAGTTCAGGCAAACAGTAGCGGCAGTGGCATGAGGCTCCGCCCACCCATCCCGACATCATCAAATATGCTCTGCACACATGCAGAAATGGTGCACAAACGAGGTAAGCAAGCATGCATGCGTGAGCAAACCACTAGCAAAGGTAAGTGAAACCCACCCCTGAACAATATGTATTGGAAACATGGAGGAGAGGGCTAGCAGAGTGATATTTTACTTTTCTAAGTGGGGCAGAAGTGAGGGGAGTTTTCTTACTCTAGGAGCTACCATAGCTTGGAAGAGAGGGCACTGACTAAATGGAATTTTTTACATTGGCCTACTTGTTATTCAAAAGCTGGAAAAATTGAGAATTACCATAAGATTGGTTTCAAAACGCTTTGGAGGTTTAAGAGTAGAAATGTATATTGTATATAACTGCAAGGAAAGAAGGAAGGATACTGTATATCCTTCCTTCATTCCTGGCAGGCCTCAGACAGTCTAGTCTGAAGTGGGAAAATGGATGAAAATGAGTTTTAACATTGAAGGCTACAAAAATATGCACAGGTATTTGCTGCTAAGGAAACATTCACCTGCTGCTTTGTACAGGTAGTCCTTGACTTACAACAGTTTAGTGACTGTTCAAAGTTACAACGGCACTGAAAAAAATGACATGACCATTTTCACACTTATGACCATTACAGCATCCCCATGGTCATATGACTTACATTTGGATGTTCGACAATCAACTGACATTTATGACATTGCTGTGTCCCAGAGTTATGTGACCCCTTTTTGCAATCTTCTGGCAAGCAAAGTCAATGGGGAAACCAAGTTGACTTAACAATTGTGTTACTAATTTAAGAGCTGCACTGATTCAAGTAACAAATGTGGCAAGAAGTCGTAAAATGGGGCAAAACTGACTTAACAAATTTCTCTCTTAATAGCAAAAATTTTGGAGCTGATTGTGGTCGTAAATTGAGGACTACCTGTTTACACTTTCTTCATATTGAAAAAGAAAAGAAAATTGTCTTCATTACAGATGAAGCTTTAGAAAAAATGTATATTTAACCTGAATCAATTTCATAAAATTATAATAAACCAAAATCATGGTCAGTGTATTATATTTGAATAAACATGGATGAGCACTTGCCTATTCTGAAAGTGTAAAACTATATCTCTGTAAGTTTATATTTATATCTAGCAAATAAAGCAGACCTAACATGTATATTGATTTCTCAATTTATTTCAGAGAAGAATTGTCTTTATCTTTCTGTGCCTTATCTTTCTTTCTAATCTGAATTAAATGGGGAACCTTTATGGATAGGAGGGGATCCATTAGTTGTATGTAAGATCCTCATATCAAAAGCTGATCCTTAGCTTGGAAATAGATAGTAATTGGATACCTTTAGTTGCTTATTTTTACTGATATCTTTCAGTGCATTTAGATATTAATTTTCAGCATTTATTTTCCCATTAACAAATATTAAGTTTTTCATACATATCTTCTTACTTAAGTTTGGGACTGTTGTTATTTCCTCTCCAGGGTATTTAAAATTGATGAATTGAAAACTGAAGTATTTAATCAACTGGCAATGCTGGAGAAGAGAGTGGAATGTGAGTTCTTAATTTCTACTAGTAGAACAGAATAGAAATTTTATTGGTTTAATCATCTAACCGTATTAAAAATATAAAACCACTACAAGTATACCAGTAAATATAAAATAAAAAATAGTAAGGCATATTCCTGATAAATTATCATACTATTATTAACCCCAATTGGATCTAAATAATCTGTCGTATTCAAAATGTCCTTTGATATAAAGACTGTGGCCTTATTAATCATATGTAGGTTCATTCCCTGCAGAAAGTAACATAGTTGCTCGTGGGTGCCCCAATATTTTTGTTGTTTTTAAATACTCTAAATAATCAGTCCTTTCTGCAGAATACAGTTTGCAATCAATGATGATTAAATATATCATTTCTCTCCAGACAGAGCTCCATAAAATCTTCCATATCTTATTATGAAATCAGGTTGTTCAAAATGAGCTTGAGAAAAAGCTTTTTGTTTTTTGAGATGTATAAGTTGTTCAATATTTTTCTATCTGGGCTGATTTGGATTGAGCCAACCATCTCAAGAAATGTGATACAATATATTGGGCAGACACATCCATTGATGATTTCTCTGAAACATTTCTTGGCCTTCAGATCTGATTGGACTGGGTTTTGAATAGAAAATCAATACTGTGAGACGGCATTTGAAAGCTGGGCAGTCCCAAACATGAGGGCACCTAGAATAAATTTGTATTAGTGTGAGATTTTAAACTTTTTATGAACATACAGACTCAGTGCCTTCTTTTTGGCAGGGTAAAATACAGTATTGGAGAAAGAAAAGAGAGGAAAGAAACCTTTCAAGTCTAAAAATGTTCCTTCTCATCTTACATCATTTGCACAGAAATGTAGTATAAAATCTTTAATCCTGTACAGAAAGTCTATATATTCACTTAAATAGCCTGAGAAGATTCTGAACTGGACTGCAGTTCTAGATCATAGGATCCTTCAGTTGTGATTCTTTCTCTGAAAAGCAAGATGAAGGCCATGTTCAAAGATCTTCTGAGTGCAGATTTGCTGAGAAGGAAATCAGCAATATTTTAAGGTTCTAAGAAAACCTTTTTATTGGATCCTAGAAATTAGGAATATTTAAAATGCAGTTCTTTGGGTGAGAGGTGGAAAGTGTATTGTAGATGACTAGCCTGAGCCTCAGGGAAAGGGTAAAACATGTCATCAATTCTGAGTCCCTTTGTGCCCAAAAGAGATCTAAGTCCAGCCCACCTTGAATTCCATTGACTCTTATCTACCACCAATTTGCTTTGACAGTAGTTCATATTTTTATAGGTAGATTTAGAGTATAATAAACCTATAAGTTCATTTGAACTGCCTGGACTCCTGATCTCCTGTGCTTGACACATATTTTTAAAAGCTAAGAAAGAAGTGGTACAACAAATTCACATGTATCTACTAGCCTTTTTTGTTAAGACCTCCTTCGTGTAATCAACAGTTTTTGATTGATTATGTGCCATCAGAAAATCAATTATTATAATACCTTAAAATGATAATTTTGCATAATGGCATTTTTATCACTTTCACAAACTACATATAATAAAGGTTTGTGTCTGCAAATTCCTGCCTTGTAAAAATAAAATGATCAGAATTCTGTGAAAAACAAGGTTCTCATAGGAGCATTTTTCTTTTAAACACTCAAATTCCTATGCAAATAGTATGACAGAAAAATGCATTGATATGAAATAGAATTCTGGAATGTATGAACGTTTCATTAAAATTATTATCGAAACAGACAAATGATCCCAAAGATCATTGAAACTTTCTGTCTTAAATAGCTTCAATGATTTCAATTAACTGTTTTTCTTTGTGAGTTTCCAGTATAGTTTTTTGCACAAATGAAATTTGAAGCCACTAGTTTCCATGTAATGACACAGAAACAAAATTTGTTCAAATTACTGCTGGGGAATCTTAGTTCAATGTAACCGTTCACATCCTGTTTATCCCCAAGTGAGAATCTGAAGTCTTTAGTTTATAAATGTCTATGAGACACATGAATGGCCATTGATAAGTGAGAAGAGGCCATGCCTCTCTGCACAGACTTTGAAAAACTACTAAAAATAAAGATTGTTCCAGTTGCTTGCAGAGGTTTGTTGTCAGTACTGCCCAGCAGGAAACATGCAATGCTGGTGTCATGAATGTCCCAGTCAGGCTGAGAATTTATTGCTGAGCAGTTCATAAACATTATAATGCCAGTGTAAAGGTAGTTCCAGCAAGTTTGTATGCAAGGATCATTACAGGAGAACTGCCTCATAAAGTGATTCTGCAGCAAGAATATACCAAGAATATCTTGATTCACATTCTTTCTTACTCCAAGTGGCATTATGAGCAGCACATGCTACCTCCTCTCCACTGCTTTAAAAAACCAGTTGTAGTTACTTTCTATCTATCCTCCTAATATGCTAGTTAGGATATCAGGCTAAGAAAAAGTTGGCCCAGGGCTTAGTGTCACAGCTGGTGCTTCTTTATAAAGAGCTACCATGGAATGATTTTTTATTTAATAAGATGCTAAATGGAAACCCAACAATGTATTGCCACTATATAGTGCTTTGTATTAATGCAGTATATTATAGTAGTGCCAGAGCTTGCTTCTTTCATTTATTCCTATTCTAAGAAATAGTCCGGGGATGATGAAGAATGGCTGGATGTTGCTGCTGTGGCTTACAATAGTGATGTTGCTGCTTTTATGCTACTTCTAATGTTACGCTTAGTTTTGTATTATTTGAGTGACTGATTCTATTAGCAGTACCTGCCCGTAGAGAAACAGGTTTCAGGTTGAGGGGATGCTGAATCACCAGCCTGCTGTTTGGTGGCTTTTGAAATTCTACTCAATTACTGCAATGAGATCCTTCGAGCTTCTCCATGGTAACCCTCCTGTTGTTTTGCTTTGTTGACAGTGGAAGGAATGAAAATAGTGGAAATTGAAAAGTGTAAGAGTGACATTAAAAAGATGAGGGACGAAATGGCTGCAAGAAGTACCAGGTAAGCTTTGTGTTTTGTTGCTTGTGAAGAAAAGCACTTCTGAATAGCCACTTCTGCACTGGGAAAACTCTGAAGATTTGTTCAGAAGCCAATCCAGAGATACCCAGGATAGAGTGTGATGGTCAGTTTAGTCTTGGACATGGAGGGACAAGGTCAAATCTCCATTTCAACTTGGAAACCCCAAGGTGACTTGGCCAATCATTTCCCAATCCATTTCACAGAGTTATTGTTGGACCAAAATTAGAGAAGAAAGCTAACTTGTTGTTTTATTTTTATTTATTTTGTCAAGCACATTTTAGATAACAGATACAGGTATAAACATAGTTATTAATACATGAAATGGATACAAATAAAAGAGGACATTAGGACAGGGATGGTAGGCACATTGTGCACTTATGCATGCTCCTTACAGACCTGTTAGGAATGAGATGAGGTCAACAGTAGATAGTCTAAGGTTAAAGTTTTGGAGGTTTGGGGAAGAAACCTCAGAGTCAGATAGTGTATTCCAGGCATTGACCACTCTGTTGCTGAAGTGAAGTCATATTTCCTGCAATCAAGTTTGGTGTGGTTTACCTTAAGTTTGTATCTATTGTGTGCTTGTGTATTGTTGTGGTTGAAGCTGAAGTAGCCATTGACAGGTAGGATATTGCAGTGGATAATTTTGTGTAGTATGCTTAGCACACTTGTGCTCTCAGAGGAAAGGTGGAATATAAATACAGTAAATAAATCAGTATTAATGTTCCCTAGAGCTCTGGGGAAATTGTGGGATATACTGGTAAATCTAATGAATCAGTAAAAGTGGGTAAAATCCAACATGTTTTAATATTTTATTTAAGTAAATTATATGGCTCCCCATCATTTAGTAGTGACTCTGGGCAGCATGTAAGATTCAAATCAAGAGTGGGGCTTGCTTCCAGGTCAATATGCATAGGACTGCCATTGTATAAACTAAATAATGTCTCATTTTCAGTGGTCATTATTCACAAATTATGAAGTTGCTTGGTGTTTTTTAAATCAGCATGGATAAAAAGACAAGATTCATTAGTTTTGTTTAAGAACATATGGTAACTTAATAGTTAAGAGTAACTGGAAAAATAGCTCTTAGAAAGATTAACATCTTAGTTTCCCTTCATTAAGCCATCCGGTAATAAAGAATTGTGCCCTTGGTTTCATTTAGAGAACAAAAAAATCTTCTGCCAAAAAAAACATTAGTTTGGTAACAGACTCACGAGAAGTAGACCTGCTCCGATACAAAATGTAATCTGAGAAAACATCACAATATATACACAGCAATTCCTCTTGCATTATGACAAAATGTGCATGTTATATTTTAACCCCCAAAATGAGTTGTTTCCTTTTTACGGACGAAGCCAGTCAACTAATCTGATAAATTACCAGGTTTGGAATTGTAATTAAAACAACAACACAAACATCCATTTCTTGGTATGGCAGACTTCATGAATTTAAAAACATCAGACTGTTCTGTAGCCACCATGCCTCATACAACAAGCACATGAGCAGCTAAATTTAAAACTGTTATGAAAGGAGATGAATAGGAAATTGTTCAGAATCTTAGTCAAGAAAATGTTGTGTCTGTATCTCAAATGATGACTGACTTATCTATCAATTATCGGGGGGGGGGGAGAGGTGAGGAAAATATTAAATTATACTATTATAAATTCTGGAAAATTATGTCAAGATGTGAGATATTTAACTGTGTTTCAGTTAATATTTGTGTTTCTTTGCACAGAATTTTACAATTCATTAAAGAAATTTGTAGAGTTCTTCTGAACAAAATAATTTAAGGGTTTCTCTTTGTAACCCTCAAAACTTTTCTTTCTACTTGTATCATTTCACTGCCATTTGTCTTACTGGAAAATTCATATAATCTAAGAATGAAGTTGAACCTTAATATCTTTAACAAAAGTTAAAACACTCATGTAGGTCACAGTTCTAAAATCTATTGGTTACTTCACAATAGTCTTTCAATGTTTCTTTCTGTGCTCTTTCTTTTAATTGCATTTAATTTTTCAGCACATGTAGGAATATATTTCTTAGGCCATGAAAAATAGCAAGTATTCAAACACACAGAGCCCGTTTGTTAATTCTTGCAATACTCTGTCTTTATTTCTCTCCTTTTTCCATGCTGGGATATGTTCCATGCTGGGATAAGCCTTTTGGGGTTTTACAGCACTCCTAACTTCCAGCTTGCAAACACCTTTTCTGAACACTGTTATGTTCATTATTGTTTCTTCCTTCCACTGTAAAACATCAGCTATATTTTCCCTCTCTCTTGCACAAACACGTTCATTCCTGCAAAGGTGCAATTTCAAAAGTTGTATTATATAGCAGTGACCCCTAACCTTTTGGGCACCAGGGACCTGTTTTGTGGAGAAAGGTTTTTCCACGGACCAAAGGGGGTGTGGTTTTGCGTGCTGCTTGCATTCTGTGGATGGGGCTTTGCTTCTTTGCATAGCCCGGTTGCTGGCATGCCGTGGCCCAGTGCTGGTTCACAAACCAGGGCTTGGGTACCCCTGTTATATAGCATGCACAGCCATCTCAGTTTAAACAGGTAGCTTTTGCATTAGCATCCAAATCTAGTTCTTCAGAACAAACTTAGATCATTGCTATGAATCATTCATATTCATTTCATAAAAAGATCATTTGTGTGTGCATATGCACACTCATATGGGTGTTGTCCTGAAAAGAGATACTTATTGAAAAAAATGACAGAGTTTAATGCTTCCACAGCAACATGACCTGGTATTTTGCTGCACTGGTATTTACCATTTGGGGTAACTGATATTATGGAATGTACAAGAGGAGTAAAAAAAATAGTAACCAAACGAATTTGAAGGCACAAAAAAAAGGAAAAAGGAAAGGAAGCCTACAGTAACCAAAAATAACATATGCCATTACAATTCCCTATATGTCTCCATATAATTTGGTCTTGGCAAACCATCCTTGCTTCTCCCACAATACTACCTCACAATTATACTTTGCATTTTGTGCTTTTAGCTTTGTACAACTTTTTAAAGTTTTAATCAATTCAATCAAACCAAAATTTCATTTTCCCCTACCACTTGGTCCATTCACTCTTCATGCATATATATTTGTTTTGCAACTCCATCTTCATTATTTCATACATAATATTGGACCATTTGCTAATCTTTCTATTTATTCTTATGCATGCTTTTCAACTCCATGTTTGTTTATTTGTTGAATTTATATGTGCTGCCCCTCTCACTATCTCAAGTGGCTTATAGTAGTATTAAAAGCATGAAAATTAATATTAACCATAACTAAACAAATAAAGGATTAAAACCAGGAGCATGAATGGTTACAGGTATTGACATTTGATTCTCATTCAATCAACAACTTCCAATACATATGCAAAACATTCTATAAAATAGCCCTGTTCACTATTGTATAATTTTTCAGAATCAATAAATATACAATAAACTTCTTTTCCCAAGTTCATACATTTCTTGGTGATCTGATGAAAAGCAAATTGATCGGTACATGTACAACAGACCTACAGGTCTTCCAACTATAGGAAATATGCTACTTCTATAGCTGGAGACATTCAGTCCCACTTCATTGGTTGTATTCCATAGGTGACTCACTATAAAGTCCCCCAAATCCACTTTCCTCTGCTTTGTCAGCCTTTTGAATGACGTTCCCCCCTCCACACCCAGGGAGATTTAACTTCAAGCAGGCTTCCTTCCTGGATTCAAGGGCAGTATGTTTTTGCTAATTAAACAAACTACTTGCCATGCCCTTGTTTCCCAATTCCCTTTGACCCAGAAAATCTGACTAAACTATTAGGAGTTACTAAGATAATGCACTGCTGAAATCAATCAGGATTGTGCCATATTGTACAAAAACAGGGAATAAATGGGCTCCCCCTCTTTTTTTTCTTTTGACAAAAGAGAAGGTATTTGTTACTTGACACAGTGCAGAAGAAACTCCATGGCAAATGGGAAGCCAGCAGGAAGTAGATAAGGACAGGCACTTATTCGAAGTTTTCCCAATATTTAGCTATGGAAAGGGCAAAAGCAAGGACAGAATTGGTCCTTTCAACTGTGCCTCACTACCGTATCCACTCATATTTCTCTTTCTCTATCTCTATCTTTCTCCTTCTCTCTTTCTGTCTTTCTCTTTGGAATCCCTGAAAGCAGTGAGTCAGAATGCAAACTGCACTGCCGTTTGGGACATGATTAAGATGCAAATGGCTGAGTGATCAGTTACCATGGAATGCAAATTGACCTGAGGATTGAAGGAGGTTAGTTGGCAAATGAAATAGATTGTCCTGTGGTAGAATCCTTCATATCAGCTACTGCACATTTAAATAGAGATAAAGGAAGTTACTATTTATCGAGCAAATTTAACAACCATCCAAAGATGCGCACAGGATTGTTTAATTTCTTTTTTAAAAAAGTTTTTTTTTTATTTTTCAACAAACATATCATTGTGTGAACAGCATGAAAACAGGTTCATTTTTAGTACCAACAAAACAATCTTCTTCATATTTGGTACATTTAACAATAATAGCCATATTTTGTTACATTATAATCTTTCCTTACTTGTTCAATATTTCAATATACTATTTTATGCCAATCTCCACATTCTTGATATATCACAGATTAATATAAATATGTTCACAAAGAAGACATACAAGCAATGATGAAGTGAGCAGGGAATTTATAGTAGAGTATATCCATGCAGATTTAGGCCTTGGGAATCTTTCCAATTAGTGTTTCACATGAAAGATACAAAGTTGCAAAAAATTTTTTGATGAGCACAACTTTATGCGGACACTCTAAACATTAGCAATGAAAACACAACACAGGTTCTATGTTTGAATTAGAATGTAATTTTGTCTCCAATTTCAGTCAAACCCGTCTTTTCAATTATGTCTTCTGGTATTTAATTTCTTTGGTGATATCTTCAATTGATGTATATTTTTTGTGTTCTAACTTCTAACCAATTGCAGCTTTTCAACCAAACTGTTGTTCAATCTAAAACTTCATTTCCCATATGCTTTAAAGCTGACAATAAAGCCATTTTCAAAAATAGGAGACATTCCCTTACAAACGTCTAACCTAATAATCAAACTAACAATCTGAGAGTAAGTTCCTCACTGCATTAATGGTATTGATAGGCCCAGGCAAACAGAATTTTATTATCCAGAAGAGTGAGAAAGAGGAGAGAATGATACATATGCTCCAAGGTGCTCCATACTAAATTTATAAGATACATACTTGCAGCACTCAGTGTACTTGCCAATGCCTTTCCCAGGCTAGAAAAGGGGATGCCTAAAATTGAGATTATGGCACGGAAGTTGAGAATAGAATAGAATAGAATAGAATAGAATAGAATAGAATAGAATAGAATAGAATAGAATAGAATTTTATTGTGTGTTTTAGTGTGATTGGACACACAAGGAATTCGTCCTGGTGCCTATGCTGTCAGCGTACATAAAAGAAAAGATTGTTCATCAAGGTACATAAGTAGGTACAACATTTAATGATAGTCATAGGGTACAAATAAGCAAGCAAATCATATTAGGAAACAGTCAATATAAATCGTAAGGATACAAGCAACAAAGTTACAGTCATACATATTAAACTACTTGCTGAAATAGAGTCTATTTCTTTTCCTGGGACTACTCTCATTAATAATGATTAGTGATTGCCCTTTAAGCTGGAACATCATAGGGAAAAAACCCCACCTCCTAACAATTTATGGGATTTTCATCAGAGTTTCTACAAACCTTGGGCCCTGAGCATGCCAAACACATTTTTCTCCGAAGACTTAAAAGCATCAACTAGTTAGTTGGTGGATTGGTTGGTTAGTTAGTCAGTTAGTTATCTATTTATTTATTTATTTATTTATTTTTCGCATTTATATACCGCCCCTCTCCCAATGGACTCGGGGCGGTGCACAGCC
>JANHFP010003077.1:25951-41535 GCA_032468135.1 Calamaria suluensis | reverse complement strand
ACCCAATACCTTATATAATAGTAAAAACTATACCTTACAAGATATTGAAAAGATGTGATATTGTATATATGCAAATTAAAAAAAATTTTTTTCTGTATTCAAAATTTTCACAATAAAACTTTTTTTAAAAAAAATGATCAGAAAACAAAGTTTTCTAACAACATATCAACATTTGAAAGTAAAAACATCATAAAATAAATATTTCATCAGTGAAAATGTTAATTATGTTAATTTTTTTAAATGGATGTTTAATTAAGGAATTCAGAAAGAAATAGTTACATCAGAAAACCTTTGAAAAAACAAAGCTCTGCAAAAAATACATTCAGAGGTAGTTAGAAAGTTTTTGTCAGAAGAATATTTCTGTTATTTTAAAAAATAAAGCAGAGAAAATTGTTGAGGACTAGATAGCCTAAATATCCCAAACAAATATTAGGACCAGGAAAACTTTACAAAGAAAAAATTGGAGCAAATTCCAAATAAGGGTTGGGGAGGAAAAGAAGAGAAGCTAGATATGGGTGGATTTTATCTGGATTAACAAGTTTCTTCTCTATGTAGGTTAGCATTTGTTGCGTAGGCTTTTGATCATAGCCAAGGCTTTGATGTAACAGATGTAATCCTGAGTTATACAGGATGGTTAGAATTTCAGATGCAGATTAGGGGAGGCCTGCTTTAAACATACTCATACACATAATGTATGTGTGTGTGTGTGTATAATGTGTGTGTATACATATATATACACATACATACATACATACATACATACATACATACATACATACATACATATATATATATATATAACATATATGTTTATGTTTGATGTTATTGCCTTATATGTAAGTTTTGATACATCGTATTATCTATCCGATTTAAATATTTGTTTTTAAATGTTATTAATAAAAATTATTTAAAAAATAAATAAATAAAAAGAATGTCAAATGAGACACTGGCTGAGCAGATATGAAATGAGGTTTACTCACATCAAATTCTGAAATTTTGAATTCATAAAAAACAAGTTCAGGATTGTTTGATTTTTCTATATAAGATTTGAACATCTTAGAATATATCACAGCTGTTGCCAATTCAAATTCTTGAGAAAGCATGTCCATATACAAAATAATTGCCATGATGAAGATATAATTTGACTAGAATGCAAACTGGTAAAGTTATTCCTCACTTTCTTCTACCCCCTTAAATGCTCCCTACAACCTGGCAACATTCCTCTCTGTGACTTTGCATCTATACATATATGCTTTATTTTAGGTAAGGTTTTCCCAGCACTGGCAAATGCAAGTTGTGTGGAGTTCCACTTCCAGAATTACCATGCTGGCTTGGGAACTTTGGGGCTGGAAACGCATATGCCTTAAAAGTTCCCAAGATTTGTAGTCTGTATTTGTAGGTCAAATCCAGGGACATGTCTAGAAACAAAGTATGTAGGACATTGGCCCTTTGTTTCACAAAAGACTAGTTTCCGATTAATTCATATTATTATTTTAATTCATGTTTGATTGGATACATTCTAGAACCATGATGGCAAACCTATGGCACGCCATATTGATGGGCACTCAAGCGTTGCCCTAGCTCAGCTGCAGTGTGCATACAAGCACCAGCCAACTGATTTCTGGGCTTTCTGGGCCCACTGGAAGTCAGCAAATGGGCTGTTTCTGGACTCTGGGGGATTGGGGAAGGCTGTTTTTGCCCTCCCTAGGCTCCCAAAAAGGCTCTGGAGCCTGGGGAGTGTGAAAAACGGGTCTACCAGGCCCACTGTGCCATCACTTGCCAAAAGCAGAGGGGAGTGTGAGGTGAGCATGTGCAGGGGGTGGGGTGCATTGAATGGTGTGGGCATGTGCACACTTTACTCAAGAGAAAAAAGGAACTGGGGATTATAGGATGCCCAGCAAACACAGCCTGTATACCAGCTTCAGAGGCAATTTACACTCTACGTGAATGAAGGTCCTTCAAATGGCTTTTTTGACCTAACTTGATTCAGCAACACAGTATAAGAGGAAGTAACGAAGCCAGAGCTATTGCAAAGCATAACAGAGCAATTTGGTTTTTTTGTACTTTCAAAAGTCCATTGGAATTGTGCAGCCCCTGTCCTCGTTGCTCAGGGAATTAATTAGATCTCTTGATATTTTAGTATTTTAGGTGTTGCAGTAAAAATAAACACACAAAAAAAAATCAAAAGTGTTAATTCCTTTGCTATGCTATAATGGCACATGGAGGGAGCTGCAATAAATGGACTACTAAGTGCTCTGCCCATGTGTGCATATATTCATGGAGTCTAAAACAGTACAATTCAGTATGAGACACACACTATAGGGACATTATTGGTGTATTTTATTAACTGGCAAGTGTGGGAATTTTAACAAAGCACATTTGAATGCATTAGTTTGGAAAATGTCAGTATAAGGCATAAGGTATACAACATATCCAATCAATATTTTGTTACTGAAGAATCTGTATAATGTCAAATATAGAAGAAATATCTGAGGACTATAGGACAACATACAAAGCCAATGGTCTTCCAGATATTGTGCAATGACAATATTTCATCACAACTCTCATAAGCATTCACTCTCATGTCCAACAACTATTCATAATGGAAAATGCAGTCCAATTTAACGAGGTATCATATCCCTCTGTAGGACATTTTTGAAGTGCATGGATACATTGAAGTCCCTAACTTGAGAAACATATTGCAACAAGAAACCAAGAGCACTGAGAAGTGCCTAAGAATTTAAGTCATAAGCAATCAAGTTAGTAATATAAAAATCTTTGGATTCTGCCATTTAATACTTTTGATTTTGTTAAAAAAAATCCCCCAATAGAGTAGACATGAATAGGACTTTGAAATAAGGCAAAACTTGGTTCCATGTTTGGTTTCCTTCCCATTAGGATATCATCTTTTTCTTGCACTCCACTGAGCAGAAAACCATTCCTTCTACTGGCATGAACTTCTGGCCAATCAGACACTTGCTGCAACAGGAGCACAGAAAGCACTCAGTGGTAGCATGCCAGTTGAAGTTTTTGTAACTCACACGTTGAACTTCAGGATCAATAGCATTGTGGCACCCTTGGCAGACCTGGGGAGTAAAGGAAATCAACATTCATTTCTTTCACAATTTGGAAGGTAACGAAGTCCATAATCTATATATATATAAGCGAAATACCACTCACTCACTGACTCATTATCACGAAATCTCAAAAACTGTTGCAGATAGAAACATGAAATTTGGCATAGCTGTCCCACTTGGTATGTAGGCGCTCACTAAGAAAGGATTTCTCAAAATATTAATTTAAGCGGAGATATTTCATTTTTTTCCCTTCAACCAATGGAATTGCTTTATGCAAATACCCTCCCCCCCCGGTAGCTTAAAAAAAGCAAACAAACCGCCTGGCCATGAACTCTTAGGAAAGGACGCTGATGACACAAAGGTGGTTCCTAAACCAATCGGCTGTTCAGGAAGAATTTCTGCCTCCCCCCCTTTCCCCCAAGTAGCAAGGTAACACACCTTTCTGCGTGTTTCTTCAATCCCTTCCCAAGATGGCGGCCACGAGGGCCTTCCAAATGGCCGCCTATACTATTATGCCTGCACGCTGAGCAGCAAGTGCCTGCTCAAGATGGCGGCAATGAAAAATAGATGCACACGCACAGACTCTGCCCCCCGCCTCACCTGCTGCGGATGCCACCCATCGAGGGGCCGTCGCTCCGCCCCGCCCGACCACCACATGCCAGCCTGGCAGCTCAGCCAGGCCAGGGCAGCAAGCAGCACCAAGGACGTAGTCAGGCCGGCGCCGACGGAGGCGCGGCAGAGGCAGTCCTGCGCCTCCCTCCAAGCCTGCAGGTCATCGCTGATGGCCTGGAGGCACGCCAGGGATGGAAGCGGGAAGGGATGCGTTCGCCTTGGCCCACCTCCTTAGGTATGGCCTTTCTGCATATTTGTTCAATTTCTTCCGGCTTCCATCCCTGGCGCGCCTCCAGGCCATTGGTGATCACCTGCAGGCGCAGACAGCGGCGCGGAGGAAGGCACAGGACCGCCTCCGCGCCTCTGCTGGCACCGGCCTGGCCACCTCCTTGGTGCTGCTCTCTGCCCTGGCCTGGCTGAGCCGCCGGGGCGGCATGTGGTGGGCGGGCAGAGCAGAGCGACAGCCCCTTGACAGGCAGCCGAGCGAGTCAACAGCGCACAGGCGTAATAGTACAGGCGGCGCTTTCGAAGGCCATCGCGGCCGCCATCTTGGGAAGGGATTGAAGAAACACGCAGAAAGGCGTATGCATGTCTCTTTCGCTCGTGTTACCTTGCTACTTGGGGGAAAGGGGGGGGCAGCAAGAAATTCTTCCCGAACGGCCAATTGGTTGAGGAACCACCTTTGCGTCATCAGCGTCCTTTCCTAAGAGTCTGTGGCCAGGCGGGTGTTTTTTTTTAAAAGCTACGGGGTTGGAGTGGGGGTTATTTGCATAAAGCAATTCCATTGGTTGAAGGGAAAAAATGAAATATCTCCGCTTAAAGTTAATATTTTGAGAAATCCTTTCTTAGTGGGCGCCTACATACCAAGTGGGACAGCTATGCCAAATTTCATGTTTCTAGCGGCAACAGTTTTCGAGATCTGGTGATAATGAGTCAGTGAGTGAGTGGTATTTCGCATATATATATAGAGATAATGTTAGCATATTTTTTAAGCAGTGTTAATCAACACTGTTAACTTTTCTTTCTCTATTATGTTAGCTTTTCCCAGAAGTTGAAGAAGTAATGCTCCAGCCACTTTGGGAATCCAGAGATCGCTATGAGGAGCTGAAACAAATAGATGACGGTATGAAAGAGATCAGGACAGCATCTTCTCAGGTATTGCTTTATCTTATTTATATCCCACTTTTCGTCTAAAACATTTTCTTGGAAAAATATCTGGTGTTCCTTTCTCTGACTTATTCTTTTAAAAAAGTAGGTCAGTTTGCTTTTCCAAACATTATTCAACCAATGTTTGTGTGTGAATGGATATGTGTGATAGCCACTACTTTGTTCCAATGATGTCCTAGAAAAAATTTATATTTCAAGTAAAATGGTGCTTAGGACTGCCAACGTAGGTTATGCTGATATAGCATGGAGGAAGTGGGGGAAAACATCCCTGTAAATTGCTCATAATTCTTTTTTAAAATGACATACTGGCATGTTCCATCTCTGTGAAACTTTTGGAGAGTTATTTTCTTCCCCAAAGACAAAGAAGTAGAAATTTATCTGTCCACAAATATTATGAAGGAGCTCAAGACCCTATTTTTCTCTAGTTTTGCTTACAGCCCCAAGTATTGCTTTTCTTGGTTCTCAGGTATGGCTCCTCTGTTAATTGTCTTCAACACTTACATTTTAGAAAATGCACAGTGGTCTTGCTATACAGTGTATGCTTGGCTTTCAAACCCCAATGCTTGAGGTTAGCAAATGGTTCCTAGGATAGCTCTAAAGCAGGGGTGTCAAACTCAAGGCCTAGGGATTGGATCTGGCCTGGGGGGTGCTTAGATCTGGCCTGCAGGGCTGCCCTAGAAACAGAAAAGGACTGCCCGTGGTGCTTTTGGTAGCAAAAACAGAACTCAAGAGGTCTCATGGCCCTCCCTCGCTTCATTTTTGGTGGCAGAGGATTGCAGGAAGCCATTACAGCTAAAAATGGAGCTTGGGAGCCAGTTTTCACTGACAGAGCTCTTGGGCCACCACAGGTGGTCCTGATATGAGTAATGTCAAGCAGGCTATGCCCCCCCCCCCAGTCAAACACAATCCTGATGTGGCCTTCACTGAAATCAAGTGACACCCTTGCTCTAAAGTAGACTCCCAGACATTCTTCTCACCCAATTCAAATAATGTTAAAATTATAAAATCTTATTAGATCTTGCCAGGCCTATTTCATCAATTTCTGATGAGTTTGGCAATTATTTTATTAGACATCTGGTTCTTCATGCGAGATCACATGAAGCTGCTTATTATCTGTCTGCCAGTTAACAATTTCAATGTATTCGGTAGGTCAGTTCCCTAATGATAATTGCATAAATCAGTGGCTAATATCTAGAAGGTCACTGGTCTGTCCACTCTGGTGGTTGTTTCAAATGACAGCTATAATTTCTGTAAACCAAATTTTATGTTGTGCAACAGAAAGCTGAGCAGGCTATAGTCTTCCTCCCAATAGATTAAAGTTCATTTTAACTGGCTGTTCCTTCAAACTGAGTAATAAAACAATGGGAACATTAAGACAAAGTAGATTTCTGTAATGACCAGTGAAGCCAGCCTGCTAATCAAGTCGGTTTGCAGAAGGTATATCCCACTTCCACCAGCATACTTAAAAGGCAGTATTTTGTTTAGGTGGCTAAAAATTCTTAGCAGGCAAATATAATAAAGGCTAAACATTTTTCTATAATATTGTATAGGGCAGCATACATGTTCCAATTTGTTGTTCTAAGACATGGGAACTCTTGCTAAAAAAAATCAGGCTACTGTTCTTTCTGATTTTTGTTGCATTTTCTTGACTTTCAACTTTCTAATTTTTTCTTAATCCTCACTTGTTATATTTTAAGGCTGGATCTTTCTGGAGAAAATTCTCCATTTTATTTCATAAGGAAACTCCTCCTGGCAAGGTTCACAAAACTTAGGACAAAAGTTTAATAAGGTTTGTAGTTCTAATTATTTAGTTACATGGCTTCTTGCCTGGTTTCCTCTTATTTACCTAAATAGTTACTATAGACTTAGCTCAGTACTAGTCTCAAACCAGTTCATTAAAAAAAAAATCCTCCCCATGAAAATGTACTTTATGTTTTGGGGGCACTTTAACCTCCAATTAATAAATCGTCACCTGTCTATATCTTTCCAGGTAGACAAGTGTGTAAACATTCCAGATTTGTGTTGCCTTTATTTCTGAATTGCATTTGAGCAGACTTTGTGAAGTCACCGTGAAATTTGGGTTTAGGAAAGGATTCTGTAGAGAAGGAGGAAACTTTGGGAAGCTGGTGGGAGAAAAAGGCTATAAGAATGCTGAAAAATGGAGTTGAAAGCTCCCTTTATCCTCTCTTCTCAAAACAATCTTTGCAGATTTTTTGAAACAATGTCAGAATTGTGAATCCAGTGATTTCCACTTTTTAAAGCAATGTGCAATTAATCCATACAACTAACTTCCACTAGATGTAGTGATGGCCATTACCTAGAATATTTTAAAAGGGAGCAGGTAAGTTCCAAATGGCAGAATATTGGATTTTTGTTAGCTATGATAACACCACTAAATGCCAATTGCATTCTGTCTGTGAAATCTTATAAAAACTGCAAATGTTTTTATGGGCCCACTGCATAAAAGAAAAAGAATGCTGGAGCAGTTGTATAAGTTGATCTGATCTAGTGTGGTGCTTGCAGTTTTTATGGGCATCTCTAATGTAAATATTATTCTTATTATTGCATATATCGGTCTACTTTAAACTCACTCAAAGAAATTTCAGACCAGGATAACATGCACGAGCATTGCAATCTTAATAAGAATGGATGCAACCTATATATACACTAAGAATGTCTGTCCCTACCCTGGATTTTGGGCTCTCTTGATTATGAAACTCTCAGCAAGAAACAGTACATTTCTATGCAAAACATACTGTATTTGCTTTTTTTAGCTGGAACACCTAACAGTTGGAAATAAATACAAAGCCTTTAATGGCTTTGAAATAGTCCATGAAATAGTTTGCATGGACTACTGAAAACTAGTTATCATTTTGGTCCCCACAAAGTAATAAATTTATGTGTGGTATTTAATAACACAGTGGTTGAATGCTTGATTTGTGAAATGACATGCCTTACAATAAACCAGTTACTTTATTTCAGTTACAGAAGAAGAAGAATGAAAGTTTGACGTGTGAAACCAGAGAGAAGTGAAAAGCAAAGCACAAAGAAAGGTTACATATCAAAATAATTTCTACTTATTATTTGAAAGATTCTGAAAGCAAATATTTAATAGTAAAATCTTTGAAATATTTTAAGTAGAAAATAGTTGTGCTAAAAGAATTTCATTGCATGCATATATACATATTTTCCTATCATGCTACAATATTCCCTTTTGAGGTAAATAGTTTTAGGCAAAATGCTGAAAAAGCATAAACATAAAAAGTGTTTTAATAAATATATTTTAAATATAAATATTAAAATAAATGTTAAAAAAATAAAATATATACTAAAGACATAAGTTAAGAAAAAAAGAGAAACTTAGCTAAATCTAATATAAGCCAACACCAGCTAAGATACCTTTTTATATCTTTCTATCCTTGCAAATCATTGTTTCTATCTTGCCCATATACTGCTTTATGCATTGCCTTTCATTGCAATATATTCAATTTTCCTAATCAGAAATGCCTTGGAAAAATCTCAGAATACCTTTTGTTTGGGTCAAATGTTACCATAATAGAGAATCCTGAAAAATAGTAAACCAAGTAGCTCCTATAATTTGCTTATAAATAGGAAAATGTTGCAGGAAATATTATTGTAACAGTGCAGTTAGGAAACCTAGAAGTCACAATCCAATGAAACACAAATACATTCAAGTCCCACTGATATTAGTGGAACACAAATACCTTTAATTGTTCACTTTAGCTATATTAATATCAAAGGGTCTTAAAACAGACTAGATACGACTTGTCTCTAGATATGCCAGTCTTTATCTTCTAGAAAGATAGTGATGCTGACAGTGAAGAAGAGTGTTGTAGTCCAATACTACTCTATTTTGACAAGGTTTTATTGAGTGTGTTACTTGGTCTACTTTAATCCTACAATTTCTCTGGTTAGTTGTGTTATAGAGTTTGTCCTCATAGCCATGTTACAGGTAGTCCTTGATTTATGACCAAAATTGAGTCCAAAATTTATGTTGCTAAGCAAGACAGATGTTAAATGAGTTTTGTCCCAATTTACCACCTTTCCTGCTTCAGTTGTTAAGTGAATCCCTGCAGTTTTAAATTAGTAACGTAGTTGTTAAGTAAATCTGGCTTCAGCATTGACTTTGCTTGTCAGAAAGTCATTAAAGGTGATCATATGACCCCAGGACACTAGAACTATCATAAATACATGCCAGTTGCCAAGCATCTAAATGTTGATCATGTAACCATGGGGATGCTGCAACCATGGGGATGCTATCGCAAGTGTGAATAGTGGTCATAAATCACTTTTTTCAGTGCTGTTGTAATTTTGAATGGTTGCTAAACAAATGATTATAAGTTGAGAACTACTTGTGTTTTCCTTCAGTGACTGAGGTAACAGCACATTATACTTTGCACCGACCTTGTGGCAAGGCCCTATTGTGCCTCAATCAAAGTGGCCCTGTCCTTACAATTGCAATGTGGAACAAACAAAATTAAAGAGATTGGTGGATTCCCATGGGTTTGGTCGCCCTTCCACTAAACATTGGGTTGGGGGTGGAAGTGGGAGGGTTTTTTTTTATTTGCCAGGTTTCTGATCCCACAGCGTAGTTCTGTACAATGAGAGGCTTGGTGGGGAAAGAGTCAGCATGCCAACTCCATCACTTGTCTTGCCAGCCGTCTTCATCCTGGGCCAGCTGACTGCCCCAGTAAATAATTCTCAAAGGCCAGGGGAGCAGGAGAAGTGTATCTACAGTAGCTTAAAATGGTCAAATGGGCTGGGAATGAGAAGCCAGCATTGTGAGGACATGTCCTTTAAAGGCAGCAGAGCAACCAAGCCTTATTCTTTGAGCCTAATGATGTTTATATTTTTAATTTTAGCATTACAGTTGATTAAAAAAAGATCCTGTAGAGGTTTGGCAAATTCATCGAAGCATTGTGGGATTATCCAGCCAGGACCAAGGAAGAAGCTGAATAATTAACACTACTCAAGCACTTTTCACATTCCTTTTCTAAAGACTAATATTTTTCCTAATGGGTACAACTGTTAAAGAGTCACCATTGTTGCATACAATTTTTTTTTAATTTTTAAAGTGGTCTTTTAAATAATATATTCTTATACCAAAACAAAACAAACAAATGGTTGTTGTAATTATTCCCTTTTGTATATTTTATATGTGTTTATTTTTAATGCTTTGGGTGATTTTCTGGTGTTTGTTTGAGTGATGAATTTATATGAAGAGTCATTTCAGAAATAATTACAGTATATGAATAGGAAACAGGTTCTGCCCGACATTCTGCCTTCTGTCACTTTTCTCACATGTTTGACAAAACATCAATTTCAGGCTAGCTAAGAAAACAGTTTTCCGCTGTATTGGTCAGCAGCTGTTTGCAGTCAAACAGCTTGAGAGAGTTGCTCAATGAGGCTACCCCTCATTGTTTGTTCCTCATTCCATTTTCACAAATGCTGCTTTGTTAGACTCATTTTTATAACTGAACTTTTCCCTCTAAACACAGAAATTACATCCGAGGAAATTAAGTGTGCAGTCTGTTATTTTCCCAGAAAGACATGTGGACTCCAGAAAGACTCCAAAACTTGTTGCCAAATGATCATTTTTAATGTGACTCCCAAATGTAAAATTATTAATTATGTGGCTGTAACCCTACTAATAATTTATTTTACACTGCATGCCATGTTAATTTCAACTACATTTTAAATCTAGTCTATCTTTTTGGAATGTGATTCTTGGCAAACCATTGTAAGACCTGTCCTTCAATATTGAAACCATTAAGATGCTGTTGATATCTGTGGCAATATTAATATAAGTTCAGCAACCCCATGAAACCAGGACTTTGGGGCAGAGACCCAGCAGAAACCAGCAGATGAATCACCTTGTCATGCAACAGTTCTGACTTTCTCCACTTTAAGGTAAACTGATACAAATTACCAGTAAAAGAAGGAATTTTTTTTTTGTCGATTACATATTAGGTAATATATATAAGTATAAGCATGAATTTGATATAAAAATGAATACAAATAAAGAAAACATTAGGACAGGAACTGTAGGCACACTGGTGCACTTATACACTCAGATGCAGTGTAGAATCCTTCAATTTGTCTGTTTTCTCAGCATTCCCTCTACAGCAGCAATTGGGCAAAACCTAACTGGCGTAGCTAGTGAAACTCTCCAAAACACTATATCACGAGGATCAATCCCAGATCAGGCACAAATCTTGGATATGGAAGGGGTTTAAAAATGACCTATCTCTGCTACTCAAAAGCTCAATAAGCTGCCTGCACAGGAAAAGAGATTGTATGGGAACCACAACCACAAGTAAGAATGTTGTGTTAGTGTAATAAATAGCTAAAGCCACACATGGAGTAGGTATTTTTCTTCTACCTTGCTTTAGTTTTTATTTCTACTCTAAATTCTTTTCGTATTCAGACTCATTTGGTCTTAAATAGTTGTCTAAAATAATCTAGTGGACCACTGGCAATATTTGGTTTAACCAAACCTGGTATGCCTGCAATATGTTTTTCTTTGAAGATTACCTCATGTGGTAGATATCCTGTGATAAGGAATATTGCAGCTTACTTGTTAAAACCTTTACAGTTGGGGAAATCACAATATGGGATAGAGTGGACCTTCAAAAACAAACCAACAAATCTCATTCAAAATAAGGTGTCTGAGGCTGATAATCTTCACAGAAAGGAAAGTTCATGTCTTCAGATGTCTGGCTACATTGGTCAAGAGATTGATAACTATTTTATAAAGGTGAGAATGATTTTGGTCCAGTTTGGAGTGGAACCTCTGTTCAGCTAATACATCTTTTCAAACCATGCGTGCTGCATTGGGCCAAAGGATATTATTAACACAGTTCCTTGTGCACACATAACACATACATAAGCTAGAACAGGCAAAATAAGAGGTTTAAAAAAAGATGCAAGTCCGGTTCAAATATCATGTTAAGCTACAATATGATTTAATTTTGACTTGGTGTACCATATGGTCTTTATTATCATTTATTATCCATGGCTAATGGCTTTTGATATGCCTAGGAAATTTGGCTTAACACAATGTGTGAAAAAATGTTGAGAAAAGAGATGTTATCTGACTGGAATAAAATGTGGTATAAAACGATCCTCAAAAGGCTTTGGTATAATACACTGAGTTTTGACATCTGAGTCAAGATTAACCAATAAAAAATCTTGGGAAGAAATATGATGGGCAGCATATAGACAAATGAAATTTGTGGCATGCTCCTTGTAAATGTGCTGAGTTTAGTCCAATTTTTTCTTAATTGTAAACTAGACTGCCCTTATTTGGGAGTGGCAATGGACTGTTTTAATTGTGCAGGATCCAATCCAGGACCAGAGGTTTTGACTGTGTTTTAATTATTGAAGTACAGTATATTGATTTACTCACATATACTGCCCACAATCAGCCACATTGGGGGTAGCTAATACATGTTCTTAAATAAATACAGATGAGCACCAGAAATATGTACAAAACAGGAAAGAGAAATATCTCTGATGTTTGTTTCAGTTCTTCAAAACAAATGCTTAGAAAATACATTGAAGTTGAACACAATGATTCAACAGAAATAAATATCTACTACCTACCACCTTCTTCATCTTCCGTCAAGGTGGTGCTAAAATAAGAATGCATGGAATTTCTACTCTGAACCTTCATAAGTTCTTCTACTTATAAATACAGAACCACACATAAGGAAGGTGATGCATTCCAAGGACATGAATGTTTAGTTTCTTGAAGAACACATCCAAGCCATATGCTGTTTGCTAAATCCCAATTCTTTTCACAAAAAAAGAAAATTTGTAGGTGAGAGCTCATATTTTTCTTCCACATAAAACAGGAAATAAATGCAGGCTTCCTTTGCCAGACGACAAAGCTGGTTCACTTAACTGAATAATAATCTCCCCATGTTCATTATGGTAAGATGCTTTGGAGGACCATAATTTCTATTCATCTTTGGATTTTAATGTATTTCTCCATGTGTTTGGATGAATGATTTGCTGTTTTTAGTCAATTTCTGGTGATCAAGAATATTGTTTAATCCACCCACAATGTAGACTTTGCACAATTATGTAGTCCTTCAATCAGTAATTAGCCCACTTCTAAGAAAAAAAGGTTGCAAATCTCTTTATTTATGAGTTGTTGTTTGGAGGCACTTATGCATCAAATGAATTAAATGCATTCTTCTAAACAGCTGTAACTTCTTCCTAAAATGAAACCAAAATACACTGTTATTATGCTCTGTTATTGTATTGCTGATATTTGTCACAAGTCTCTGGGCTGCATCCCTCTCCAAATTAAAGCTGATTATATGAGGAAAAATTGTTTGAGGCAATTAATAGGCCTTTACAGGAAAACTGTAAAGAGATTGCACCTGCATCTTCTATTCACTGCCATTATATATCAACATATTAACTTGTTATTACACTCTTAGCAGCTAAGTCTACCAGTCTTTGAGAGCAAAATTCAAATTGCTGTTTATGACCTCCAACAGCTCACATAGGTTAACAAATAACAGAGTATTTAAAATGTGATTTTTTTCCTGTCATAATTTTAATTTTTATTAAAATATATGGCCATAGAGAACAAAGTTGGAAAATACAGAACATAAATCTGTGTATTTATGCTTATGACTAAGCCAGCTAGATTACTGACTTTCACTGTTATGACCCAAAATTTGGCCATGATTTTACATGCTTCCTGATCCTGGTCATTTATCACACAATTGTCAATCCAGATCAATCTTGTCTAGGGTTAGGAGCACCAGGAGACTAAATCAGTATAATTTTAAATGTTGCATCATACATGCTAACAAGATACAAATATTTCAAATTCACACTAAACTACATGGTATTGTCTATATAAAAATTACAAGTACATTCATGTCCCCAACATTTCTCTAAGGTCATAATAAGCATTACTTATACATTTTTACACAAAGATATTGAACAACCAAGGTGATCTCATACAGTCTAATTCTTACTCAGTGTCAAAGCATTTATTTATTCTCATGCATGCTTTATGTTGCATTCTTACCACATTCAGTAATCAACTTACAGCTGTACAAAGTGTTCTGTAATTCAAGCCTATTCACTTTATCATATTCTTTTTCAAAACCACAAAATATGCAATAAATTTTATTTCTCAGTTACTTGCTAATAATCAAAAATGTGATCTGTATATTTCTTTTTTGGCACAAGGTCACATTAAATACCTCAAATTTAGATCATTATTGCCTCTTGTGCCCTTTCAATCAAAAGTATAAATTTTCCAGATACACTTACCAAGCTGATATGTTTATTTGTTTATTTACTGTACCTGCCCATCTCAAAAAAGTTACTGGGCAGCTTACAGGAGCAGAATATTTAAAACTATATTACAATATAAAAACATTGTGCAGGAGTCCATCCTCAGGGAACTTCTCCATATATGCGATACACACAGCAGTTCATTGAGGGTGGGCTCCAAGCACAAGTTCAAAAGCTTGTAAGACTAAATTTCTGGTCCTGGTGACCAACTCACACTGGAATCTACATGGATGACATGCTTGGTTTGACATGTATGTATGTCTGTGTCTCTGTGTATATACGTTTGAAAGATTAGATAGTAGATATTTCAAGGTCAGGTCCAATCATTTCACAAATATGCAGATAATTTCTTCTCAATAATGCAGGTGCTTCCTTCAGATTGCAGTTTTTTAAGGGGGGATTGTTTGTTTTTACTTTCCCAAATCCCCATGAACTTTAGGACACCCTGGTAGTCTCCCATCTACATGCTTCTCAGATGCATCATCTACTTAGCTGTTTAATATAGCCAAGAACAGCAAGGTGCTGCCACCTAGCTGGGCTTAATTTATGTATGTGGTAACAATTTTATAACTATTAACCTACCTTTTAAACTGCAAATATTGTAAATTGGTTTTAAGATGGTATGTTTGTTGATAGTTCTTTTTAGCAGTAAAAACAAAAAATATGGAATAATCTGCTATTATTGATTTCACAGTACTAAGCAAAAGTGCTTCTCTTCCCAGTCAGTCTCCTAACTAGGCCCACCTAGTTATAGCTTTTATCAGCTTTGTCCTAGCAAGCTGATACATCTTCGGGTTTTGCTTTTAATTAAAGGGGATGGAAAAACAATAGGATAGCATTCTATTTTGTTACTAGTAGTTCAGGTTTTTAATATTGTTTTAATATTTTGATATTTTAAAGAAGTAACCTATAGATCTAAGAGAAGTGATAATTAAAGGCTGAATAAATGGTTAAATTGGGTTTCCCCAATTGAATAGCCTTAGGTCAGAGCATCAGGTATCACATAGCACGTTAAAAATAAAAACATTACATTCAGTGGTGAAATCTGAACCGGTTTGCTACTCGTTCACTGGCTGCACACACACTCTGTGCGCCAAGTGCATGCTGCCTGTGCACATGTGTACCAAAGCATATACTGCATGTGCAGTGTGCACCAAATGCATACTATGTGTACACATGCACAGTGCAAACCAAATGCACACTGCATGTTTTAAAAGCTACCGGTTTGGTTGAATTGGTAGTTTTAAAAGCTACCAGTTCAGTGAAACCAGTAGTTTAAAAAAGCTATGATTTGATGATCATCTGTGCCGTGCTTCACAGCTGATTCCCCGCCCCGTTGTTCTACTTACCTTCCCAAGCTTCCTTTTGGCACATGCTGCGCAC
>JANHFP010003077.1:11277-25851 GCA_032468135.1 Calamaria suluensis | reverse complement strand
TTATATTTCTATACCGCCCCTCTCCTTGCGGACTCGGGGCGGTGTACAGCCAGATCATTTAAAAGCAGGAATACAATTTATCATTACTGGTTTTCCCAAACTGGAGCAAACCGGTAGTATTTTACCCGATTACATTCCTTCACAGCATCTCAAAGAGATTAACACTTTTTGTTTTACACATTTCAACTTTTACAGCCCACATGAAGTTGAGGGTTTTCTGATTTAAGGATGGAGTAAATGTAGCAGTATGAGAAGCATACTTTACATCCAAATAATTGACCCGAGTAATTTAAGTTAAACCAGGCAACTATTTGGACTAAGTAAACAGCCTGTCATCTTTTTAGATTTTTATAAACTTCACTGCTGAAAGTTTGCTAAGCATTTGAAATGGTTTGTTCTCTGCAATATTTAGAACCAAAAAAGGGTTATCTTTCATGTATACCATCCTGTATGATTTAGGAGACAATATTAAAATTACTCTCAAGAACCATTCAGGATTTTTTTCTCTCTCTCAGTCCTTGTTCATGGATTTTTTTCAATCAGGCCCAAGTGCCCTGGTTCCTTACATTACTAGATCCAGACATAGCAAGAAATAAGGTTTTGGTGGTTAAAAAAAACACAACCACTTTTAGTCTACTATGGCCTGCATAAGAAAGAAAATGCTACTTTAAAACTGGAACAACTCACAAACATACCAGGAGCTATCAGAGGTATGTTTTGAATGTGAGTTGATGGCAATGTTATGACATGGCAGAAAAGTGGTTGCCAAGACATGAGCCACTGTGCCAGTAGTTAAAGAGTATTGTATTGCAGGCTACTTCTGATGACAGCTGGCTACCTGCAATTTGGCAGTTCAAATGTCACCGGCTCAAGGTTGGCTCAGCCTTCCATCCTTCTGAGGTGGGTAAAATGAGGACCCAAATTGTTTGGGGGCAATAGGCTGACTCCATAAACGGCTTAGAGAGGGCTGTAAAGCACTGTGAAGTGGTATCTAAGTGTAAGTGCTATTACTATATTCATGTCATGGTTTGGTGCCTGGAGAAATAAATTGCTTTCCCCCCCCTCTCATAAACTACTCCAGAAACAGGAAAGTAACTTTTATGCAATATTATGGGGCATAGTGAGTCATGGGATTTTTTTTTCTTTTTTGCACTGAGAACTATTCACTGTTTAAAATCATGTCATTATAATCTTTCACCATCCTACTCCTTCTCACTATTTCAATGTGATTATTTTGTTAATTATAGGAACCAAACAGGGATTTGATTTGGTAAGTATAGGATTGGCCTGTGTCAGTGACCAGAGCAATACAAAATACACTGAAGAGCACATTAGCCCCATTATCTTTTCAACTTGAATTACTAATGCATTTTCTACATCTGGGAAGTGTCTCTTAGACTAGAAAGCAGATTGAAGAGATGCAACTAACAAAAGTAGCTAAAATAAACTAAAAAAAGAGCTATTTTGATCAAAACTCTGCATTTTTCAGTTATCTCAAGCACTAATCTGCACCTGCAATTAATTGCAGTCATTTTTGCTTATAAGTATACACTAAATCACAGCTGTCAAAATTGGTTGAAGATAAAGACTAATACATGCTTTATGCATATTTATGCATAAATACATCAGTTAATTCTATGCTTCTTAGGCTTTTGGAGAAGCTATTATAATGTAATCACTATTAAATGTAGTTCAGCTATCTTTTTGATTCAACATAATTCAGAGGTGCTCCATCACATAAATAACTGGCAATGTCAGTATGAGATCTTGAAAAGGTTTTGAAAGCCAAATCACTCTCTCAGTATCACCAAGAACAGGAGTAGTATACAGTATTTGTTATACTTAAACTGATTTAATATGTTTCCTCCTGGAAGTTTATCAGGCTGGAGAAAAATGGCTTAAAGGCAAGAAGTACAACAAAATAAGGAAAAGTACATTTTTACTTCTGCCCATATATTACTTGATTAAATGTGCAGATGTTCATTTCACTATAACATGTCCACACCTGGTTTTATTAGAGTTAATACAAAAGGAAGAGTACAAAATATTCATTGGTTCTGTTATGCTATCAGCAAATGCAAAGAAAAAACCTTGCACATCAAGGGTCTAGACTGATACCACACAATGTAGATTAAGCAACCACGTTTACAAATGGGATACACCCTATTGTGGCTTATTCATCACATGCTGTTTTTTAACATATATTCTTATACATTTCTGTGTAAAAGGTGATACAGCAGCTGCTGCTGGAGCTGGAGTCTTAATCCAAAGCTTCATTATTCACTTTCCAATTCTAGGTCTGCACCTCATAAACAGTCTCTCCACTCTGCTATGAATCACCCTCTTCCTCTATCTTACCACCTCAGGTACTGAACCGATTCAAAATCTGACTTTTGATCTTGTTGCTCCAGCTGGGCCTTTGTGCTTCAGGACTGTCAGCCTTGGGTAATCAGAATTCAAATGAGACTGTTAGCCACAGGCATTTTCTGTTCAGCTGGACCCAATCAGATGATAAGGAACAACTGTCAGGTCTACACATACACCAAGGGAAGCAGAACAGTACTCCTCAGTGAAGGCCCTTGTGGGGCAGCGACTAAGTAATTGCAGCCAGTTTTCTGCAGACATATTTAGGTAGCTGCTTTGCTTGCAGCCTTAGTTGGAACCAACGATTTAAAATCCTAGTTTGTAGCCTGTTGTTTCAGCTGTTGGTCACCCTTTGAGTCTTGGACCAGCTGACAACATGATTTGGCTTTCTGTGAGTTTTAGAACATATTTAAATTATGCTATTGCTTCTTTGACTTTAATTAGTATTTTGCAAGCAAGTACTATCTGCTAGGTATTTGAATTACATTGTCTGCTATTATCAGCGTCAGAGTACTGTGTCTCTGTGTGACAACCTGAACAACTTCCCAATTCCATCTACTCCTGCATCAATCCATTTACATCTAATGCTTTCCACAATGCTCTTCTCACTTTCTATTAACCACCTGTGCATCCCAAAAACAAAATCCTGGAAAAACATCTATAAAACCCATACAAAAGTAGCTATACTAAACTACCTACCTGAGCATTACATTTTTAGAAATACATGGATTTTCTGGAATCTGTCTCATATGAATAGAAATTATGTCTATTAGAAAAGCATCAAAACATGTGACTTTGTTTTCTGCATTTTCAAAATATATTCAAATATTCCAAGTTGCTATTTTCTTTATGCAAAATAACTGGAAAGGAAATGGTGGCAGTATCCACCATCATCCAAATTTTACACTTAACTTTGCCTGTAACTAATTGGTATTTAAATACACAAAACAAGATGCTGAGCAAGTGCATTCAAATTGCTATCACAAATATAGCAAAATCTGGTATTTTAATGATGATCAAACACTACTAAAATACTGCAGTTATTAACATCAAATTGCAAGCTTTGGACTAAAAAAATTGAAAACTACTTTGGTTGAACACAGTCTAAAATAGATGTTCCTAATTACTCCTTTACTGTTAAAATGAATAATTCTGTGGCAACATGACTACAGAAACATTTTTGGCTCAATGGCCTTGACATAGATAAGCACTTCCCCTGTAGTCAGCAACAATTAGCGGAGTAAAATCCACAGGGATTTCTTTAACTTTTTGTTGTTAAAAGAGGTTAACTTAACTACAGTGCCAATCATGACACAAATACGACGACTTATGTTCTTGTTATGTCAGTATTTAATGACAATTTTGTGACATGAAGTGATAAATACAGTGCATATTTGCATCAATGAAGCTTGCTGCCAACACCATTTGTTGTAATAGTATAGCTACCATAAACTATCTTAGCACTTCATTTGTTTCTATCTATTTAAATGCACTAAAGACAACTGGAGTCAAGTCATTTTTAAGGGCCTCCTTCTGACAGATTGTATGATTCAGTAGATCATATCTAGTGGTGAACTCAACAAAATCATCAAAAAGAAAATTCCAAGGATAATTGGGCTTGACCATGAACTATGGCAATAAGCCAGTTTGTTTCTTGTATAACTACAGGTAATCCTTGGCCATGCAGTTACAACAGCACTGAAAAAAGTGACAGTCACCAATGGACCATTATGACCGTTGCATCCCCATGGTCATGTGATTGACATTTGGATGCTTGATAGCTGGTTCATATTTACAATGGTTGCAGTGTCCTGGGGTCATGTGATCATCTTTTGTGACATTCTGATACAGTCAATGGGGAAGCCAGAGTCACAACTTGGTTACTTAATTTAACTGCAATGATTCACTTATTTAAATTTGACCAGAAAAGTTGTAAAATGGGACAAAACCCACTTAACGAATTTCTCACTTAGCAACATAAATTCTGGGCTCAACTGTGGAGATAAGTTGAGGACTACCTGTATACAGTATATATTGCCTCAACTCCTGGAAAAGATGGGCGGGTAGAAGTTTGCCACTATGCAATGTTTTGGGTCCATTTGACATTGCGAGAAAGCATATTCTTGGCTCAGGATGAAAATCTGAGCAACTGAATTTGGAGGAGAAAGTTCTTCGTTACTATTCTTTTCTAGGTACTTATTTTCAACACTATCATTCAAGCAACATTTTAAAGCCATACATTTAGAAATAAGTTACTTAAAGGCACTGGGATGTCACTTGTTAATCAGGTTAGTTCTTTTGCCATTTGTCAGGGATGAGGTATGCTGACATTAACCATCAGGCAGATTTAATTTCAGTTATGCCCAAGGAAAATTTGTTTTCTGTTCAGCTTCTTCCAAACTCAAAAATGTGATAAGCATTGAGTATTATCAGGACAATTCTTCAGTTCTGACTTTTTTGGTCTGTTCACTTGATTCATACTGTGGATCTTTCCTCTTATTTTTCTGCTGCTGAAGTCTCTCTTCTTTCTTTTTTAGATAAATAGACATATTATCAAAAGAAGCCTTGTAGAGATTTTGGAAGCAGCTCTCTTTGTCCATAGCACCTGCAGAAGGTAGAGTAAGTTAGAATTTTAAATAACAATTACTTTACAGTGCCTGGCAAATTAGTAAATATTTTAAGCAAGGATTTTGTTTATGCCTAAACAAAGAACAGATACTTAAGTCCTTATAAACCTACATCCTACCATGGAGAGAAAAAACCCTAATCCAATTTCAACTACACAAAGTTGTATGTTTTGCTTTTCCCACATTTGATACCTGGCAGCAATAATTCTATCAGATTAGCTAAATTGTTTCATCCCACTGGTTTAGGACAAGTAAAACTTTGGCCCATGCTGGTTAATGATAAGCATATCCAAACTATTAGCAAAAGAACAGATAACCACATTTGGATTAGAAACTCTCCAAATTTCTTGCCCTTTTAATAGTGCACTATTAAGATAGCTAATCCTCCCAGTCACTTGTCAAAGAAAAAGGACTCAATAGATTCAATTAGTTAACTAAAGCACATATTAGGGAGAAGAGAGACAAACTCTAATATACAAACAATAAGAAGTGTCCAATAGAGGTCACCATGACATCACATGCACTGTGATATTGTTGTGCAAAGGAAACAAATTATGTAATTTATATGACAAATAATATAATGTATGTCATTTGCATAATGACATTTATAGGGTTATTTACTCTCTCCAAATCTCCATGAGGAAAATGGTAAATGCAGCTGTTATCAGTAGCTATTAACAATTTACATTTCTGATTCCTTTAGAGCAGGGCTAATGAGGAATGACTACCCTGCAGCCTCTGGGTCATATGCAGCCTAAATATTCCCACTTTACTGAACACTGTCAAAAATCCAAAAATTAAGAATTTCCTTGGTTCCTCACTAAACAATGTCATAGGAGTGCACTTCTCATTCTGGCAAAGATAAGTACCCATTAGAAGTTTATGGTAAGCATCATGTAGTTCAGATTTAACTGACAAGATGAATTTAAGGATGATATTAACTGGTACCTTACTCAACTACTGAGCAGAATTAAAAACATCTACCTTGCAATACTTACCTGCCTCAGCAAAGAAAATAATCACCAGCTCTACATATCTATTAGACTTTATATCTGACTGCACAAAAATTAACTCTGGTAGATTTTTTTATTTTAGCAACTGTTCTAAAAAAATGGTTGAAATATCCATTCCCACCCACATTACCAATTTCCAAAATGTTACAGCAGAAGAGATACTTTGTTCCCCTTTAGAAGGTGAAAAGGGAAAAGAGCTATTAAATGCTGGCAACAAAAATATATAGGAACCCCCATTTTCATAGGAGTAGCGACACTAATTAGGTATTAATAGGAGGAATTATTAATGAGCTCTGTTAATTATCTATAATAATAACTATCATTTTAATAGTTCCCTTTCTTCATCTGCTGCTACAGTTAAGATCTGTGCATAGCTTTCTACGTTTTAATGGGAGGGGGTAAATCTGAGGGAATGACTCTGTTGTGTTCTTTTGGTATTCAGCTATTCTTCTCTGATATCAGTAAATTGGGCATTTTAACACTTGATCCCTGTGGCTTAAAGCAGTGTTTCTTAATCTTGGCAACTTGAATATGGGTGGATTTCAACTCCCAGAATTAATTTAATTTAATTTAATTTATTAAATTTCTATACTGCCCCTCTCCTCGCGGACTCGGAGCGGTGTACAGCCACAATCATAAAAAACAAACAGAATTCACAAAAATTAAAATATCTATTAAATACAACTATGGCTCTAAAACCTGGCATTTAAAATACTATTTAAAATTTCCCTAAAATTCATAAATATTTAAAACCCCAATTTCTTAATTAAAATTACTCAACCAGCTGAAGCCCACCCCGCTTCAGAGTCAGTAAGGCTGAGAAACACTGAGCAATAAGGCTTCCAGATAATTTCTCCTACCTCCAAGAAGCAAGGCTCATGCAGAAACCAAAGCTAAAACTAAAGTCAGCTATAATAGAACTTCAGGGATGGATTCTCCAAATCGTAGTCAGATCCTCCATGTAAAGTATTTGTTTGCTCTGTTAAACTCCTATTTCCTACCTTCAAATATTCTCCAATGGTCACATATGTACTTGGACATTTCCACTAATTCTTTCTTGTCAATAACAGGCTGAAAACAAAACAGAACAGTAGCCATTGAAAATTTCATAGGAAGCAGGGGGCTTTTCATACAGGCTGACTTGTACTGAGAACAGCTCCGTGATCTTTTGTTTTGCCTGACCCATTTCCATGTTTTCATAAAGGTGTACAACAACAACAAAGAAGATATTCTACTTTCAGATGAAAAATAAGTAAATTAGGTCAGTGCTTCTTTTTCCTTAACAGCAGATCTAGTTTTTTAATTTAGATTGCTCTATATTGACCCACAGTTACACTAGGTTTATAGCTATGCTCACATACACATAGGGTTCCCAGCTTGAGCTGCTATATCCCATTTTCTTTTTCCCAAGTTTAACTGAGAAATCTTCAAACCAAGGTACTGGAACTGAATATATTGTTTGTGGTCCTGACTAAAAGTGAAATTATTAAACTAAAACAAGAAGCCTTTTCAGGGGGAAATGAGTGAGATTTCAAGAGAAATGGTGTGGATGTTTCAAAGCATCAGGGACACCATGATAAAGAACCAAAGAGAGACAAAAGTCTTAATCCAACGTACAGGTGACACAGTAGAAAATATGATACAACTGGCAATGAATGAAGACTGAAGAGTCCAGGAAGGAGAGGAGGAGGCACGAAGAATGGAGGAAAAGATAGAACAGACAAATCACCAAATAAAACAGGAGGATGAGGAAAACATTTTGAGAGATATAAAAATGGAATTGGAATTGGATAATCTGGAATGTTTTTGAAAGGGAGATAAGAGTATGAGTGGATACTCTGGACATATGGCAGTTTAGGAGGATAGAGATAGGAGAAATGTTTTGATGGAATAATGAAGATACAGATGTTGACAGAGACAAAGATCCAAGAGAGGAGTATGAGAGGAAAGCCAAAAACAAATAAGAATTGAAGTATTAAAACAGGAAAGGGATGATGGATAGAATAGAGCTAGAAATAAGAATATACACCTTTATATGGAGGACTACTTATTAACATAAATATGTGTTTTAACATTAGGATTACTAAGAGTGACCTGACTAGAAGCCAGAAATAGAGGAAGAAATAAGAATTAGGGGAAATATTAGTAGTTATAATTTCTATATAAAATGAAAATAAGTAATAATTAGATGCAAAGTTGAGGTGTTGAAAGAGGCATTACTATGCATGTTCAAGAAGATCATTGACATTAAAATGGAAGACTGAAATATTGAATAACTACTTTAAAATAATTGATTAATTAAATTTGATTAATGTAATAATTTACTTCTATTTGTATTAATATGAACCATAGCCAGAGGCCACACTGTTCATGTATTGATGTTGGTATATTTTAAAAAATAAAAAGCAAATAAACCTTGAAAAAAAAGAAATACATGATAATCCAATTATAATTCAGCAATTGGCCAGAATTTTTTGCCATACACCACAGAATTAAAATACATGATCATAAAAATTCTCTCACCTGCCACTGCCCATCCTCAGGTTGGTAGAATAGAAGAGGTATTTGCTGATTCTCCTGCAGTACCCAGAGCCCACCTGTTTCCTCAAATGCAACGTCCCAACCTTTGTGGCTTAAGGTTATATGTTGTTTAGAAATTAAGCTGTGAGCACTGGCATCAAGCTGGAACATGGATACTGCAGGAATACTTTTAGAAGCAACCAACATTATGTTACTTTTATTCATCAGGTTTCCTACATCAATTACAAATAATTCCCACATGGTTAAGAAAATGATATGTCAAGTGTAGTAAAGGGGTCTTCAAACTTGACAACTTTAAGAGTTGTGGACTCCAACTCCAAGAATTCCCCAGTCAGCATGGGGAACTGAAGTTCATAACTCTTAAAACCTGACAGGTTTGAAAACCCAAATCATCTATAAACTCTTATTATAATCTCTTAATTTGAATAAATTTCATATTATTCCTGTATATTATCATCACCATATATTATGTCATTTAATCAATTGATTCCGTAATACAGGTAGTCCTTGACTTATGACCAGAATTGAGTACAAAATTTACATTGCTAAGCAAGACAATTATTAAGTGAGCTTTGCCTCATTTTATGACCATTAACCAGTTGTTAAGTGAATCACTGCAGTTAAGATAGTAACATGGTTGTCAAGTAAATCTGGCTTCCTCATACACTTTGCTTGTCAGAAGGGCGCAAAAAGGGCACACATGACCCAGGGTCATGGCAACTGTCACATGACTGTGGGGATGCTGCAATGGTCATAAGTATCAAAACCGGTCATGTCACTTTTTCAGTAACATTGTAACTTTGAATGTTCACTAAACAAATACTTGTAAGTCAATGACTCCCTTAGTATAAACTTTACCGAAATCAGACATAGCTTGTAATGAAATAATGTAATTTTCTGCTGCCTCTACAGTATATTTATTCTACAATTATATTTCTCCTCTTACCAGTCATATAAAACAGCAATGCAATTTCCTTCACAACAATAAGCTATTCTTGAGACTGCATATTTCTGAGGAAAAGAAATGTAAACGTAATTGGCAAAAGCTAATTTTTTTTATGTGTGGGAAGAAATAGAACAGTAATAAAAGAAACCTTGAATCAAAAACATATATATCAGAGTTGTTTTTTTAAATAACAAAGACTCTTTGCCTCTTATTCAGTCTACCCTGATTTCTGTTCTGAGCAAAGACAGCAAGATGAAAAATACAAAACATCTAAGTGGGCAGAAGTTGGATGAATAGTCAGTAGGCAAAAAGAAAATGTTTTTGAACCTCCATGACTGGTATAACCACTGCACAATTGTTTAGTTATGATTTTTAGAATATCAGTACATCTTTCCATATGATGGAGGTTAGTACAACAGAGAGACAGAGTATCTGCTTGCCCATGTTTATCTGGAATAATTTAGCATTCCCCAGACAAAATACTCTCATACTACCCTCTCTGAGATCAACCCAATAGCATTTATTTAAAATTAGTACAAAATTAAAGTATGGCTCCAATAACACAAAGAAACATTTCTAAACAGTTTTAAATATTAGTGTACTCATGTTGTGAATAACTGCATTCTACAATGGCTACTTCTCAAAATATTTCCCTATATTTTATAGAATCAAAAGTTGATTTTCAGTAGCATAAATCTGCTCTCAACTTTATGACAGTTCAATAAATTCATTAAAAAAAACCCACAAGTGTAAAAAAGCAAACAAGTAGAAACATGCATATTATAGAGAACATCCACACAAAAGACAATTACCTTCTTATTCTTACCAGCTTCATTTATATTCAATTTATTCAGTTGAAAGCAATGTAGTTCTTTCCCACTTTTATACTTCCAGAGCCTCAATGTACCATCCTAGGAAGAGATGAGCTAATTATTATTTTTGCCAAAGGAAAAGCTTTATTAATTGCACTGAGAGGTCTCTCGTATACTGTATACACATTAACAAGGTTGATATCATCCTAAGCTGTAATTCCTTTATCTATGGTTGGTTAAACAACCTATAATGGCCTTAGTCAACTAACTCTAAGCATAGGTCATGATGCGGAAATCACCACAATGTGCATAATACAATTTGATGAGCAAACAGCAAAGAAACCACATTGTGACTTAGCATAATTATAAATTCAACCAATGGTTTAAAAGCCATCTTAAATTCATGCATATATCTCATGAATATTGAGCAATGAATATTCATATTTTCTAATGATTTCAAATAATACATTACTATATTTCATATTGAGTTTAATTAGACATTAATAATGAATAATGTGGTATAAAACACATGGGAGAATGATGATTCCTTATAATATTAATCATTCCACATGTTTCAGCCAAAAACATGAGAGGCAGCAAGGGAACCTGAATCTTTTACTTATTAGAGGAAAGAAAAATGCATTTTATAGGCATTTATTAACATTCTAGATGTATAGAATCCCAGATAATTTACATACCCCGGAAGCAGATAAAAGAAGATCAGAAAAGTTTGGTAGTACCAAAATTCTGCTGACAAATCTAGAAGGAAAGAAACAGAAATAAAAGCAATAAACAGTAAAATTAAATGTATATATAGCTGTGCAATAAATTTTGTACCTAGACTGATATCTTTCCTTCCATTTCTAGAAAAATCTGCATGTAAAAAGTTTACCCCAATATTTTTTTCTTTTTAATAAATTAGTTTTAAAAATAGTCCAACAATCTATTCAGGTTCTTGAAATACATTCTCCAATTTTTACATAACAGTGACAAATAAAAAGAAAAAAAACTAGAATATGGATAATGTATAACTCTAAACTAAATTGCAGACCTCCATTTTATTTCATGATCAAGCTGAAGTATTGGGACTTCAAGTATCATACTAATGTATATGATAGCTCTAAGTAGCAATCTCTTAGTGAAGTGTTTCTTTGAACATTAAGACTAATTTATTGCCATAAAAACAAAGCATGACTATATATGCTGAAGGTGCACAAAATGCTGTTACTTTTCCACTGAAGTGGTACCTATTTATCTACTTGCATGCTTTCAAACTGCAAGGTTAGCAAAACTGAGAAGTCTCAATTTGTATCCTTCACTGGGGAATAAGACTATCAGCATGTATGCAGAAAGAGGGATGTGCATGCACACACACGCAAATAAAAGAAAATAACTGTTATTTTAAATATTCTTAGATTTTTTTTATTAAGAAATGCTTTTTAGGCTAGGGAATGTTCTAATGGATGATATGTTAGCTACATTATGACAATAACAACACAAGCTTTTCTGACAATCTGAATTCCCTCAGCATTCAACTCATTTATTTCTTCCCAAATCAGACCAAGAATGAATTCTTTAAAAATCATGCAAGGAAGTGAACAGTTATTATTATTTTTAAGTAGTCTAAAGCATTTCTGATCCCAAGAGATTGATTAGAATACTAGCTGTTATTAAGCTTGAGCTTAAATATAGCTTCTTGTTTCTTCTTCCTTCTTCTTTATCTGACACGATCTGTAACATACCTTCCTATAAAGAGGAGGAGTTTCTTTTCAATCACATTGAAAACAGTTTTTTAGTTACTCACTCTCTGTGACCCAGGCAAAAGGACACTATAACATGCGGTGCTTTAGTCAAACTAACTCGGATCTTCTCATCTCGATCAGCTGTTACAATATACTGGTCATCAGGACTCAATGTCTAATGATAACAGAGCAATAGACACATGATCAATGGCATGTTCAGGCATAATCATCCACCCACCAACTGTATCATTTGTTTGGCCTCAAACTGATCATCTGAGAAAGACCGGGAAGAATAATTAAAAGTTACCAGTCTACAACATTTTACAAAACTGTTTACATATATATGCATTTGTCTTAATAATTGCTAGTATACAGACAATCTATTGTTTAAGTCTCATTCAACAGAGTTGAACTCGTTAAGAAACTATGCAGTACACACTACCTTTCAGGCCAAACTACCTCATAGGGGTGATTCTGAGAGGAAAAAAATTAGACTTAATTCTTTTTTATCAAATTATTTATCAGATTTTAAAACTGCCCATCTCGCTTCAAAGTGACTCTGGGTACTGTAGAGATAAAGTATCAATTGATAAAAAGGGGTTTTAATTTTATTTCGAATTTTTTAGTTAGAAATTACTTTGATTATTCTGATTTATTTGAAATATCTATCAAATCCTGTAAACCTGCTTTTAAATTTTGTAAACCGCCCCGAGTCCTAGGAGATGGGGCGGTATATAAGTCGAAAAAATAAAAAAAATAAATAAAATAGCAACATCTTCCTAGCTTCTCTACTCCATGGGATATCTTCTAAGTGAACTTTCAATATTTCAATATCCTGCCTACTCTTTGTAGGATATTTACATTGAAATTTATGTGAATTTTCTTTAAAACCAAGCTGTTCTTTCCTTCAGTTCACAAGGATGAATATTCTAGGTCTGGCAACCAATTAGTTTCAAAGGTAAAATCTCTATGAATTCCAGTACAGTTGTAGCCATATGTTGTTTCTCTTTAGCTAATAAACAAAATATTTTAAAAATAATAATATATAGGCAATCGTATCTATTCTACAAAACACCTGACAATCTTCAATGAAACCTACTTTCTTGACAGCCAGTACAAGAATTATGTACTTGCAACTCTCTTCTGTCAAAAGACATTCATAGCTGTTGAATACAGGACAGCAATATCAACATAGAAGAGAGTAAATATAACTTTAGAATTAAAGCAGAACTTTACAAGAATATTCAAAGGCTAGGAAAACAAATAGAGACATCTGAAAACCAATACAACATTTTGAACTGTTTAATATATTCATTGGTAGAACACCACCACATATTTCTTGTCCAGTATTTTTTATATATTTGGTTATGTTTTATTCCCATATACTAAATAAATAATAAATGAATATCTATATAATAAATAAACAACAAAGAAAATTCTAACTGTATTTGTAAGTTCCTTATATGGAGAGCTTATACCTGCATCTTTTCATAACTTGAATAGTACTTTTATGTAAATTGGTTTTGAATCTTCTTTAAATGCAAATCACCTTGCTTTTATTCTTTGATATGTAAATTTCCCTGATGCAGCCTTTTAACCTTATGTAAGCTCCTTCTTTTTAAAATGTATCCGTAGCTCTTTGTACACAACTTCTACAATGTTTTTTAGCCAGATGCATTATTGTGTGTATTCATCCCTAGTGGAGGGTTTTGTTTTTTTTGTCTATGAAGACAGAATTTCTCAAGACTGAGATATCAATAATGTCAATGGGCAACAGCGATCCAGTTTCACAGCCTGGAAGAACAGGGGAAAAATTCATTCAACAGTGAGATGTAGAAGAAAGAAGCACTAAAATTAAACTACAATAGGTATAAAAGGGGGAAATCATCTTCATGTTAAAAGTGATGTTTTTCTGGAAAGCCACAAAGATTTTAATCCAGCCATGTCATGTTGGGTAACCAAGACCCTTAAACCATGTATGAACCTAGAACCTGATTAAATTGTGTGATAAATTCAGTGAAATTCTGCAGAGATCTTGCTAGTGAGCCTACATTCATGCCTCTCTACATAAGGATTTCTCTCCCTTCTCCCCGGAAAGTATTTATGTCAGTTTGAAAGGCTGATAAATTGCAGAGAAGAGGTTCTGAGAGTGACATTAAGGTCTCTGCAAGGAAGCTTTTCAGAACTTAAACTATATAATCTGCTATAATAGAATATAATATGCTATAATATATTGTACTATAATATAATATGTTATAATTCAGGGCTTAAAATTTCAAGTCTAGTCCTACTAGCCAGGCAAAAACCTTACTTTCCACCAGTTGCCCCACCAAACCTTGCCCAGATCCACCTCCAACCCCACTCCAGGCCCATCCTCCAACCCTGCCTTGAACCCCACCTCCAGCCCTGCCCCCAACTATGCCCTCTTAAAACTTTCTTGTCTCTCCCATTCCTTTCCTTTCCTTCCTTCCTTCCTTCCTTCCTTCCTTCCTTCCTTCCTTCCTTCCTTCCTTCCTTCCTTCCTTCCTT
>JANHFP010003076.1:20132-30883 GCA_032468135.1 Calamaria suluensis | reverse complement strand
AAATTTTAAATAATTGATTTTAATTAATCAGCCATCAAATATTTGATTTTAAATTTTAAATTTAATTATGATATGTTGTTGTATGTTTTTTATCATGGCTGTAAACCGCCCCGAGTCCTCGAAGGGGAGCGGTATATAAGTACGAATAAATAAATAAATAAATAAATAAATAAATAAACCTGAAGACTTGCTGGCAGTCACCTGAAGAAACCGCAAGTACTTTCTCTGACGTGTGCAACTCCTATTCCTGGGCAACTCCTATTCCTGGTCTCAGCCCAGACAACCACAAGCGTGGTTCACCATTACTGGCCTATATCAATATTCCTCAATCTAATTGAGGTGCGCTTCAGATCTAATTGAAGGTGCCCTTCAGATGCACTGGAGTCTGCTTCCAGAAATTCATAGTTACTGCTGTACCATATTACCAACAATTGTGTAGATGACAGTAATTATTGTGTGTTGCATGCAGCATTCTTAGAATTTTCAGGGATGCTTCATGGATTAGCAATATTCCAGAGTTTATTTTCCTGTTGGATGACCAAATTTAACGCATCAATGCAAAATCAAGTTCATAAATTTAATGGTTCAACAATATATTTAGAGAATGAATGTGGACCCTGGCTCTCTTCCTATAGATAGCTTTGTAATGTATATGCCGTTGGAGGACCCTAAACATGTTGCACTCTTTTCAGAGGGTCCACCATAGGGCGGTGGGGGTTGATGGTGCTAGGAGAACAGCAAAATGGATTTTTTTTAAGGGAAGTGCCATATTGAGATTGACAGGTTGATGTAAACCATTGACCAGGTGCCCAATGGCCTGTCAAACAGAATTCCTGTTTGCCATCTGTAACCAATTAAACTTTGCATAGTGTTAAGCAGCACTGATACGATCCTGTTCTAAGAGTTGAAGCTAAAGTTGTTTTACACAGACATTTCACATCTAGTCATTTTCATCCCATCTGGGAACTATTGTCATTAATGTCACATATTTAGTGAAGTACCCAAATGGACGCCTTTTTTTCCGAATGCAAAGCCGATAGGGAATCGTTCAAAAGAGAAAAATGTGACATTCCATTTACAATCCTCAGGGATCATTCTCTCTGAAACTAAACCCACACTTCTACATTTTCCCCAGAGCCAAAAAACAACAATAACAATTGAGATAGTGGAACGGCAAGTAAATCCACCTTATTAAAATAATATTTCTCTCTCATATGCAAATACTGCTTTCTCTTTAAAAATAGATGCCATTGCAGTATTTGCACAAACATAAAGCGAAAGATTCATTGCTTGCTGAATCCAATTATCACAGGATGAGCTGCACTTCCATTATTGGGTGCAGATGGAATAAATGGTTTGCTTGTATTTAATGCAAATATACATTTCTTGGCAACAGATGTTCATTATGTCCTGATATTACTCTTTATTCAGAGTTGGTGTCATTTGCAGTTACAGATGCTGTGAATCAACAGCAGGAGGCAGACTCAAAGCAGCACACATGGATAGCAAAGGATAGTTTTAATAAATATGCTCTGCGTGTTTGCCCACTTCAACACCTACCACCTGTCTCCCTGGCATTTGCTATGATGACTAAATGAGATTTCAGCATGCCATACATTATCTGTGCATTCAGTGGAATCTCTAAACTTCTGCCATTTCACTCATTTTGGGGATAGTTTTGGATTTGTCATATCATGTATGCAGTGACAGAGCCCCTCCTTCCTCATTGTCATTATCTGGAAATTGTGACTCTATCACACATGCCACAAAAGAACATAATAGACTGTTCACAGGATCGTCAACTGGTTCCAATGCTGTGCAGTTTCTTCATGTGATTGTATGCTAAGCATATGAGATAGACAGTTATGTTTGGTATTGTTGTTGTTAGTTAACGAAGTCGTGTCCGACCCATCACGACCTCATGGACAACGTTCCTCCAAGCCGTCCTGTCCTCCACCGTCCTCTGGAGTTCCCCCAAGCTCATGTCCATTGCTTCAGTGACTCCATCCAGCCACCTCGTTCTCTGTCGTCCCCTTCTTCTTTGGTCCTCAATCTTCCCCAGCATTACATCAACTAGCCAAAAGAACTAAGTGTGTTACAGGTGCTGTGAACTGGGGTTGCCCATTCTAGCTCATGTAAATAGAAAGATTCAGAAGCTATTTCTCTAATGTTACGTATGAGATTTCTCTAGCCTTGATGCTTCTGGGATGTGTGGATGTTTCTGAACTGAAGTCTACATACTGTATCTAGCATGTGTCTGGAAGACTGCATTAGAGACTTCTAGAAGTCTTGCAGTTTTTAGAGTAGAGATTTCCTGTTCATCAGTTGAAAACTTTACCAGCGTCACTAAGTGTATAGGTTGATTGGGAAATCTAAAACCGAGAACAGAGATAAGACGGTGGGTCTTTCCTCTCAGTGTTGTTGTTTAATTTGTTCTTCTGGGCTTCTGACAGCTTACAAAGGAAGTGAGGTCTGGTACTGTGCCTGTTTTGACACAAATGCCCTGTAGAAAATCTTGATGGCCATCTCTTTCTAGTACTTTTTCCATGTGTCCTGTATTGTGATTAAGTGAGTTACTGCCTTAAGGCTGAAGAAATGTGTTTACCCAGCCTTATCAAAATAAATAAAAGCAATAAAGAAATTGCAATGTTAGTGGTACATTCATGAAGAATTTATCCTTCTAATCTTGTCTCCTAATCTGTATTTCCTCTCTGGAAGATTGGAATTATCGGAGGGACGGGTCTGGATGATCCCGAGATATTAGAAGGCCGAACAGAGAAATACATTGATACACCATACGGAAAGGTATGTATAGGTAACTAAGCCATTTTTGTTTTGTGTGTATATAGTGTGCTAGGGAAAACATCTGAAATAGAGCTATGTTTCCAAGAATTCCTCATAGGTTTCTATGAAAAAACACCAAGTACCTTTGCAGCTTGATTGGATATATTTTTTTAAAAACGTAGCCGTGTAAAGGCTTTTTAAATTGGATTTTTAACCTACCGTGATTAACACTTGCAAGGGTTGAATGAAGAAAGATAAGAAAGTCCTCATAAATACATTATAGTTCACCATGTGTTCCTCGGGTGCCCAAATTATTTCTAATCTCCTGGCAAATGCCTCTGATTCCATGGCAGCTGGCTATGGATCCACAAATTCCGCTCTTTTCCTTAACGTACCCCTGAAAGGCTTGTATATATTGGGTATTTTAGTGGGACAGATGCACTCACGAAGTGTGACTTCATACAGGTTTCAGATTTATTAGATGTACTGTCCTCTTCATTACTCCTCATAGAATCAGAGCTGATCCCCGTCCTGCTGCTTAATGATGATGCAAAATTGTCTTTCCGGGATTCTCTGTACTTTGAATTAGACCCCTAGCATTCACTAAGAAACCCAAGCAGTCAGGTCCCAGAATAGCCATTACTGGTTAGTGGACTGCTGCTATTGATCCTGTAATTCAACAGTCTCCAGCTTGGCAAAGATAGCCAGGGGCATGCGGGGGGGGGGGGGAGACGATTTCGTGTGCATTTGCATGCCACTTCTACAAATGCAGCTTTGTGCATGCACTTGTGTGCGCACGCGTGCATGCTTGCACACCACATCTACAGCCCGGTTCCAAATGGGCTGCTGCCCGGCACCAGGACATGGACCTGCTGTAATTGTAATATTCTGAAGAATGCAACAAGATTTTGCAGTTGTTTTTTGTACATCAAATCTTGGCTGGGAGCGAAGTCTGTCAAGGCTATTGAGATGTATTTTTACATGGGGTTTAATGCATAGGATTGTAGGGCATAATGGATTTTGACTTTGATCCTGCATTTGTGGCAAATCCGATTTTTTAAAAAAATTGTTGGTGGGATTTTTATGATGCTTCTGTAGTATACGTTCGTATATGTGTTGTTTTTAATTCCAGCCTTCAGATGCACTGATTTCAGGAAAGATAAAAAATGTTGACTGTGTGCTTCTATCCAGGTATGTGAAATTCCTTTAAAGCATGTGAATTAGAGTTGCATTAGAAATTGTGACGTGCCATTTGTCGTAATCAAACCAAACCTTCAAACTTGCTAACAATGCAGATTAGATTGACAGCTGTTTGGCAGGCAACTGAGGAACTTAGCAAGAGTTTCCTTGTGCCATCATCTCTTTTTGCTTCCCAGAGGCTCACCAATATGGCAGCTGGCAGTATGGGTAGTAGGAAGTAGCAACTTTCACAAGAAATTACATCATCACCACAAATTTCCCATCTCAAGGTTGAAGATTATATCAATTACTCATGAAATTCCTCCAAATATAGGATTATATACTTTATTGAACTGGGGATGTGATGGTTCCATGGTTAAAGACATTGAGCTTATCAGCTGGAAAGCTTGACAATCCAAGTCTTGAGGGCCACATGAAGAGTCAGCTTCCATTTCTTCCTCCAGCTGTGGCCAATTTAGCAGTTTGAAAAGATGCGAATAGATAAATAGGTACTGTGGTAATGGGGCAGAGAAAGGGGGGCCAGAAAGGAGGGCTAGAGCAGCAAACTGCCTCCCCCCAATTTGGCTGCCCCAATTATGCTGCTCCTGTTATTGCAATGAGCTCACTCTCTGTTTTGATAGTGTCAGGTGAACTCCTCAGTGGGAATAAGATAGCAAACCCTGCCTGAAGATAGCAAACCCTCAGCCAGGTGCACTCCTCAGTGGGAATAAGATAGCAAACCCAGCCTGAGGATAAACCCCGCCTGGGGAATAAGGTAACTAAAACTCCTGACTTGGGATGATGTCAACCAGTTCCCATGAGAATGAGATCATCTGCTTCCCACCAACAAGATGCCTATAGGGATTGGACAGAGATGCCCAGGAGACACAAGAAGATCCCACCAATGGCAATGCTGTATCTGTGCCCTCATTTTCTGCCTTCTGTAAAACTATAAAGCCTCAATATACTTTGCTTAGGCAGACATTTTTCTGCCACCACTGCGATGCCTGCCCCCTTGAAATTGCAACAAGGTACCACTTTGGTGGGAAGGTACCATGCCTCTCAGCATATAATCAAGCTCACCTCGTGGCCATGGAAATTGTCTTCCGATAATAGTGGTTCCCTTGGTTAAGAGATGAGTACCACCCGATAAAATTCAGACAGGTGGACAGAGGAAACCTTTGCTTTACTTAATTGAATGGATTAAGTTTTTTAACTTATGTTTTTTTTTCATTTTCTTATGAGCTTCCTTGCCAAATGAGCTGTGATTTGGGATAGAGAAACCAAGGATTAAAAAAAAAGTCCCTTATGGGTATAAGCCTGATAAAAGCTTCTATTCCAAACCCATTTTTTTTTTAAAAAAAAAAATCTAAAATATGAACCAAGAACCTCATGACCTGCAGCTGAGGTCTGCTCATCTGGTCTACAAGGTGAGTAATATAGATAATATGACGGTTCTGGATTGACCGCTCTAGAAGCTATCCCTTGCTACCTTGCTTACTCAAAAAGCTGCTTTTTCCCCCCTCTGCTTCAAATTGTAGCTGTAGCATCAAGCTCTAATAAGAGAGTTCAGGGTTTCTGGCAAGGGGCCACTATGTTTAGATCATAGTTTGACTTCTTGTCACCCTGGTCTTGGTATCCCGTATTCTCCCCAACTCAAATTTGCCTAAGGTTGGGATAAATTATCCGTACCTCCAATGAAACTCAAAGCCCCTAAGAAAAGTGTTCTGGGGCAGTGGTCTCCAACCTTGGCAACTTTAAGACTTGTGGACTTCAACTCCCAGAATTCCTCAGCCAGCAAAGTTTTCATTTCAATTAACAATCTGTCATATTGGGAACAACGATACAGTTTCAAAGCAGTTGCAAGTAAATGAAATGCAATTTTTCTATCCCACCTCACTTTCTGAACGTGCCTATTGTCCTGTCAGTCAAAAAGGCCTGGGATGAACCTTCAACCTGAAAAAGCTTGAGCATCTTTAGCTGAAGTGGGTCAGAGCAAATCACTAATTGCTGTAGCGCTTCCTGGTTGCAGTGCAGACTTTTAACTGCCCAAGCAGCTTGTCCATTTATTATTCTCCATTTTTATATTATGTTTTTAGGTTTAACCGGATGCCTTCTCTCTTTTCTTCCCCTAGGCATGGGAGGCATCATTCTATCATGCCAACAAATATCAATTTCCGTGCCAATATGTGGGCACTAAAAGAAGAAGGCTGCACTCATCTATTAGTAACTACTGCCTGTGGTTCATTACGAGAAGAGATTCAGCCTGGAGATCTTTGTATAATCGACCAGTTCATAGATCGGTAAGGTGGGGAGAATCTGGTTCTGTATAGAGTTAGAACTAACAGAAATATAATCAAGTCAAATTTGGCAAGAGATTCTGTTACTTTGATTTCATTCCAAAAATCCACTTCTGTCAAATCCATTAAGCACTATTTTTAATCAGTAATGGCAAGCGTATTGTTTCATTCCAATAAGAGAGCCAACTTCTCATGCAGAAGTACGTTCAGGAAGAGGAAGAGAGATCTCAGGGGATTAAGAAACTGTGGTACATTACTCCATTTCACCTTATGATGATACCTCGCCCCAGGAAAAGAATCCATCATCCTATCCTACTTTATAGAAAGACTTCTGTCCTTTGGCAGTTTTGGAAAAAAAAATCGCACCGCCTTCCCATTTGTCTTTTTCTCCTTCTTAGAGAACAAAATGTTTTAGATAAGTCTGTTCTGCTGAGATTTCCCCAGCTCTTCTGCCAAGTTTGCAGGAAAGGAAAATACAACAAGAGTGGGGAAGCAGCTGTTATCTATGGCTAGGAGGAGAGAGTAGCTGGACAGAAGAGAGAATGGAAGGTTTAAAAGTATCAAGATATTTTGAATGTAATTTTAAAGTGTCAGTAATTGGGAAATTGCACCAAGACAAATTCCTTGTGTGTTCAATCACACTTGGCCAATAAAAAAGTATATTCTATTATATTTTTGCAACCAGAGAGATGTACAGAGAGATGTATAAGACACTCTTCTAACCTCACTGACTCTTTAATTTACTGCTGTTCTTAGATGTAATTTATAAAAAGCCGACTATTCTTAATTTACTATTTTTCAGAGATGTAATTTATATACAAAAATATGAATTATGATTATTAAGCCAATCGCAAGGAAAACGTGTCATATGTCTCTAGGTTTATCCATTTAGCTTTTAATATATGTGATGCCCAGGAAGGAAAGGTTTCTGCATTATTATTTTTTTAGACAGCCTAGTCTTCTCAGCTGGGTTAGACCGGCAAGTCACAATGCAGACTGTATTTTGATCTGATGTTTTTAAAGCACTTTGATACCAGCTCTTGATCTCTTTTCTTCCTCCCTTTACTTCTGTACAGTCAGGACATGGTGGCTCAACGGGTTAGACAGCTGAGCTTGTCGATCAGAAGGTCGGCAGTTCAGCGGTTCGATTCCCTAGTGCCGCGTAACGGGGTGAGCTCCCGTTACTTGTCCAGGCTTCTGTCAACCTAGCAGTTTCAAAAGCACGTAAAAAATGCAAGTAGAAAAAATAGGGGCCACCTTTGGTGGGAAGGTAACAGCATTCCATTCGCCTTTGGTGTTTAGTCATGCCGGCCACATGACCACAGAGACATCTTCAGACAGCGCTGGCTCTTCGGCTTTGAAATAGAGATGAGCACCGCCCCCTAGAGTCAGAAACGACTAGCGCATATGTGCAAGGGAAACCTTTACCTTATGGGAAAAGTGGTCTACATCCTCCAGGCCTTGCATTTACACTTTTAACTCCCTTGATCTTGTTAATATTATTTCTAGTTAAAGCAGATGTAGATACAGATAACAAGAAACTCCAGTGTGCTCTCATAAAGAAAAAGTTGCCATTAGAATCTCTGTCTTCTGTAAAAGCCCAAGCATTGAGAGCCAAAGAAAGCTTTAGAATGATACAAGGGTTACCACCTGTATGGAATAGTCCACAACTTGACCTACAACCCTATTATCCCACAGTTTCTTAGATTTGTTTTACCTGTTTTACCTTTTTCAGGGGGAAGATCTCCCAGGGAAGAAAAAGCTGACAATCTCTCATATCCTGCTTTGCTGAGAGTAAGCATAAGAGCAACAGGTTATGTACTGTAAATGTCCAAATAAAATTAAATTCACTATGCACATCAATAATTAATGATATTAAAACAGAATGAACCAAGGGATACCACAAATGGGAAAAAACAGGATATAGGTTCTGCTATATATAATTAGAAAAGTGAAAAGAAATTGATTTTCCAAGGTCCCTACCAACTCTTATTCTATTCTATTCTATTCTATTCTATTCTATTCTATTCTATTCTATTCTATTCTATCTTAATTATAAAACTACCAACTTATTTTATTCTATCATAATTTCAGTCTATTAGGGACATATTCTTTTTATGGGAAAATGCTATAGTAAAGAAGAAAAATAAGAAATACCATGAATATTTTTAAGGAGTATGAAAAAAACTAATTATGGAAACTGTGAATTACTTATATCAGTGGTATTTGGATGAATGGTGGGGAACAACAAATCCAAGGTCACATATTATTCATGGGTGATACTGAGCTATTATGATCTTTTCATCAGTTTATCTCATGGGATTGTTGTGTAGTCATAGAGAAATATAGACTGCATATCTTTAGAAATCAGCATCTGAAAGTTCTTTGCAAAGGAAATGAAAGTATTAGAAACTGTAAATGCCAGTCCATTCAGTGTCATTTTATTTTATTCAAAAATAATAAAGGGGAAAGGGTTAGCAAAAAAAGAAAAATAATTGTTCTTTCAGAGTGTAATGATCAATAAATGTGTTTAGTTAACTTAGTTTAATTTCTTTTACAGTTTGCACATCTTGTAAAATGGTGCGAGACAATGGCTAACTTAATCCCCTGCCATCACTTTCAGCATCCTTAGGTACTGGCAGGTTGTTTTTTATAGCTTTGGTGTTTAAAGTCCTTATTTAGCTCAATTAGTTCTCTGTCCTGCTTATAGACATGATATAATTTATTTTTTCATATGCATATTTATCCTTGAGTTAACAGATGGCTTAAATATTAGGAAGGCAATGCCCATTCCTTCCCATAAAGAATTCAATGTTTTCATGGTGAAATTGTACTTTGGAAGAAGTGAGCAGATCTCATGAATTATGATTTAGCACAACAAATGGATTATTTATAAAGAGAAGCTAAAACTAAGACTGTCTCTTATTTCATTTTATTCTGGGCAGAAGGAAGGGATTGTCTCCATCCTTTTTATCTCCATTATTCCTGAATTTTCTCTCTCCTATTTTAGAATTCTCCATTCCTCCCCTTTCTTGACTAGTGGTAGGAAGAGAGGGAATGTGACTCCTTGTTATCCTTTGTCAGATGTCCATCTATTTCATATATTTTTCTTTCATTTGAGGGTGAAGCTATTCTATCTTGTATTTAGTCAAATCCTCTTCCCCTAAGAATTGAAGCTGGTTATTTTCTTATGAGTATTTTGCCAATGAAATTCTTAGAGAAGGAATATGGATATGCTGTCTGTTGGCTCCCTGGAGTGAGCAGTCTGTTTGGTTTTCCAATGAATCCCCTTAGGCTGCTTCAAGAGTTCAAAATATCCCCTACTTCAAGTTCTTCCTCCTCTGCCCAAGTTAAAGGGACAAGTCAAGAAGGATATTCTGGAATGCAGGAATGGTAGGTATGGCAGTGTGTTTTCCACATAACAGAAGTGAAAGTCCAGAAGATCAATCAGTGCTGTTAAAAAGAAATGACACACTAATCTGGCAGCCAGTTTCCTTCTTAGACCATCATATGGAGGGGAAGAATGTGGTAGAAAGGCCAGATATGAATTTCAACAACAATGGGGAAGCTTCATACCAACGACAGTCAGCAGACTCTTTGTAGGAAGTTCTGGCATGATTTAAGTGATTCTTAAAAAGACTTTGAAAGGCCTGAAGTTTTTGGAAGTAGAAATCCTCAAGAAAGGGGAAAATTTTAATTTAAACTTCTCTTGTAATTTCAGCAGGTTACTTAAGGGGCAGAGAAAGATTCTATGGTCAGTGCAGAAATTGCCAATTTGCAGAGAGACTCATACTGCAATGAGTGTGCATAGCATTTTCCCTATTAGATAGAAGATAGTGAAAGACTCTCAGTTAACTTATGTACTACCGTAAACCATGATTTCCAAAGGAAGATTGATGCTAACAAGTACAGCTTTTTCCCCATATTGGAAATGAAATATTTAAATTCAGTCCCAGCAGGATCTATAGGGTATCCTTTTTAATCAATGAGCACTGGCTACAATACACACTTATGATTGTGGCAGCCACTAAATTCTGTGTAAAATCCAGTTCAGCTGCTCTGTAGGGTTGCCTATTTTGATATACACACAAAGGGAAGAATGGGTCGAAGAATTTCAGATTACACCAAAGTCACAGAAAGTAAGCAACGGGGCAAATTTTCTCATCAGTTGAATTTAGAGCAGGGGTGAAATGCTACAGGTTCGGATCGATTCGGTATAACCGATAGTGGAGATTGGGGCTGGTTTGCCAAACCACTAGCAATAGCTGGCTGGCCACGCCCCCAAACCAATCCGCAGCCATGCCATGCTTTCCTGCTTTCTGCTTGCCTGCCTTCACAAGCTGGCCACGGGGACACTGGGAAGACAGCGGGGAAGGCAAGAAAGCATGCCAGAGCTGCGCGGAAGGGATTAGGGTTGCTATCTCCCCTCTTTGGATCACCCTACAGGGGAGGTCTGCCTTTGAAGAAACCGGGCAGGAGGTTTGTATG
>JANHFP010003075.1:104969-116680 GCA_032468135.1 Calamaria suluensis | reverse complement strand
CTGCTAGCCAAAACGGGCTCCCAAGCTGTTTTCGGCTGTGACGGGCCAAATCTAAGCACCCCGCAAGCCAGATCTGCCCCCCCCCGGGCCTTGAGTTTGACATCCCTGGTGTAGATACAAAGCATTAATTAAAGGAGAAAAAAATTACATTGCTTCACAGGAGACAGGTCTTATTTTCTTTGTTTCTAACGGATCAATGAAAATGATTGGCCATATCAAATTATAATAGTAGTAATATGAGGAAACCAATCAATATCTTGGTAAATCAATTATGCATACAGTATATTTTTCAGTTGCCATTTCAACATGCTTTTTAATTAATTAATTGTATTATGTTGCTGAAAGGTATCAGTTTGCTTTTCTTGAATAACAATGAAGCAAATGCTTTGAATAGTTTCCCCTTTCTATAAAGACAATCTAAGGTGCTGAAAACGAATTGAAATGAAAATGAAGTCAAATAATGAATATCTGACTCCAACTGACAGATGACCCAGAGACCTCTGACCCAGAGACCTCATGCCGAAGTTAAATAAAAGGTGTCACAGTGTAGAATTGGGATGCAATCTCTTCCCTAATGCCAAAATTGAATGAATTCAACCACAGAGAAAGATAAGCCATCAAAATACCAAGTTCTTCAATATTCTTAAGGAGGGGGCATGACACCACTCCTTCAAAAAAGCAGGGACCTCTTTCTACAAAATACCTATTACAGCATTGCCCAACCGCATGCCTTCCTGTGGGCTGACTTCACAAAGGGACAAGGGTATAATAAATAGGTGGTTGGATTAGCAGTCTTGGGGATTCTGCTTATCTCCTTAGGAGCTTGCAGGTTCTAACTTACTTTTATTTGTTAAGTTTATTTGGCACCTATCTGCACTTATTTGCCATTTATCTCGCCATGGCACTACTCTAGGCAGCTTACAATAAAAAGGAAGTCATGAAAAGAGTGCAAACAAAACAGAAGTAAAACAGACCGACAAAATAAACAACTGGAAAAAAAACCAAGAACATTTGTCTCAGCTAATCACATAATACCACATTGATGTGACTTGAACAGTTGGGACTCCAATTCTGACTCTATGGCCCTGTAGATATTCTTAAAACTCATCTTTCCCTAGCAGAGTAGGAGTCACTTAAAAACATCTCCTGGACAGCTACATGGAGATGTGATTTTTAAACAGATAAGAAGCTGCAGCCTTTTCCTGTATTCATTGCAATTTAATTCTCATAGGTCAACAGACATTTGAATATGACATGAAGCTGGGTGGCTCTCTGCTCTGAAACTATGGCTTTCAATTTAATTCCTAGGGTACATCTTAAACCTCTGGTAGAGAAAGGTATGGCTACCTACTCTTCCATAACAAAGAAGATTAAACAGGTAAGTATAGATGATAAACTTGAAGTAAACTTATATGGAATTTTCTCCAAATAGAATATCTTGTAGTTCCTGAAGAAAAAAAATCTGTTATAAGATTTACCAGCCTAGATTAATGAATGTCTTACAACAAGACATGGAAACTATGAAACAAATATAATTTAAAAGCAAAATATGCATTATTAAGTTCTCTTTATTTACAGTTACATTGCCAGACACTATTTGTTTGTTAAAATTTGCTGGTTTAAATTAAAAAATAGGAAGCCATTTTAAAATGAAACAATGTTCAAGCAATTTTACATGTATTATCCATTTGTGGAGAACAATTAACCTACTTCTTGACACAAGAGTTTGAATTACACAGCAATATTATTACAGGAAAGGCATATGCAGCACACCCATATATTTATAGTTGAACATTTGGAGTGCATTCAAGAATGTTGAAAGGAAGGTATGATTAATCAGCCCATTGAACAGATAGAAATGAAAACAGCCCCTGTGAAAATTAATATTTAAGCTTCCTGTCCTCCTGATATTTTCTTTATTAAAAGACTCCAGGTGGTTGAAAGTAGATTAAAGTTCTAATTCCAATTGTTACTCCACAAAAGCCTGACACAAAGTTTCTGCTACTCATACAAAATCTCTGCTGACTTGAAAAACCACTTATGCATATATATGAAAATGTTACAGTAAACTGGTAATTTCTAACTGGGTTCTAGCCCAAGGTAGCTATTTTAGGAATAGTCAAGGTCTTTCAAAAGCCATTTTGTGAGTGCAGGTCAAAATTCCAAATATGCCTATTGGTCTAAAAAGGTTGGTGACTCCTTTTATGAATTTTTATAATAATTAATTGGCTGCTGTTGAAAGATTGCATAAACTATATGCCCCCTATTTTGAAATAATACAGCATTTCAAATACCTTGTTATTCGTTATGGCTGTCCAGAACACTTGATTTTTCCATCCTAAGAAAACTGTTACTTATAGCTGAACAAAATTTGCAAATTCCGTCTTTCTCAAACAAATTCTTATGCAATCCTTCCCTGCTCCAGGAGAAGAACTTATTCTATATGCATCTCTCTGTAAACATTGCATTAAGTAATGCATTATTAGTAAGAATGGTAACTGAAGGTTGGATGATTATGATAATATTCCAGGTCTTAGGAAGGAATTGATAGGTGGACAAAAATGCCAAATCCAGTCTAAATGTCTGGCTGTGTGTCTGACCATCACCACCACCACCACCATCCTCCAAGAGTCATATGATTTAGCTACCTCTACCTCTTTTTTATTACCTAGGATCATTTTTTTCTCCAACAATTTGTACTTCACATAGTTTATCTAAAACATTTAAAGATTAACTTCATTTTAGTGCTTCCAACATTATTCAATATTAATCTAATATCAAATAACTTGTTTTTCTTGTGGTTCAAGATATTGAACCACAATTTTTCTTCGCATCGTGTTCAAAGGCATCAGTATTTTTTCAGCTTTAATGATGGTTTAGCTTTCACAGCATATACTGTATTACAAATGGAAAAACCATAGCCTTGACAATATAAACCATTGAAGAAAGGGATAGTATTATTTTCTTCCATTTACAGAGCGCGCTCTGCCAATTCTCCAGAATTTTCTCAAATAAAAAATACATTAAAAGTTTGACCATGTCAAATTTTCAATCTGGAACCTGTGAAGAGCAATGTTGCTATTTATAATTTTCTGACAGACCATAAACTATAACGTTGAAAAAGACTGAAGCAAAGTAGAGGTTGAGTAGGTTTGCTTTTTTTTGTTGGTGTTTTTCTCTCTTAGCTGAGGAGCCAATATATTTTCTTCTTCTCCATTTATTTTGGACTTATCTAAAGAAGTCTTAGCTTTCCTTCATTACCTTCACATCATTTGGAACATTAACTTCCTAGATATGCTTTCTACAGTTTCAGGCTACTTCTTTGATGACTTGACTTTCTTTTCATCTTCTGTATATGTGTACTTTGGTTTTCAGATCTTTAAGAAACATTTTGTGCATTTACACTGGCTTCTTTTGCTGTCCTCCATTTTTTTTTATTTGGATTACTTGCAGTTATGCTTTTATCTTTTTAAAGAAACTATAATTAGCCTTAAGCTTCTTTTCTCATTAGTTTCTTCCCATGTCCTATTTATAATTTCTCTTAATTTATTAAAATCTACTTTACTGAAGTCCAAGATCTGCATTTAGCTAAGTTCAGCTTGCCCCTTAAAATTTCTAGTTCAAACTGTGGAACCTTTATGATATAACATTGGGATACATCAGGTAACAACTTGTTAAAATTGAACCTGCCCGTTCAATTCAATACACTTGAGATTGCTTGCTATGGTTCTCTCCTGTTGGTAGTCTTCATTTTATGCAATATTTTCCCCTTGGAAGTACAGAGAATCCCCTAATGTCCAACTACAATATCCTAAAAACAAATTAAAGCAGCACTAATTTTATAATTTAAAAAACTATATATAAAAGCAAAAACCACTCACACATTAATCAAGAAATCTCCAGAACCATAAAGACTACAAACTTTAAATTTGCCATGTATGTTCCTCTTGGCTTCTAGGTGCTCACTAAGAAAGGATATTTCAAAATGACCATCCAAGCATTAATATTTCCTATATTATTATTAACATGGTCTGATGCTAAGGAGTTCTACTCCCCCTCCCCACCTGAAAAGAAATATTTTCCAAATGCAAAACACAAGCAGAGGAGTTTCACTTTCAGTTTTACTGAAAGCTTTAATACAAAACTGTTGTGCTAAGCCACACCCAGCCTCCTTCCTGTCTCCTTCTTGGTCACACAGCAAATACTGTTTCACTTTCCAAACAGCCCTCAACTCTCTCACACACTTACAGGGTGTCTTTAGATGAATACCGATGGATGCTAGTAGGCAGAGACAAATTGCCCCCCCTTATTTTCTTCCTCAGTTCAAATGAATCTGTCCTTCTACTGTAACACCAGTTAAAGGGAAAAGAGGCAAAAAACGCAGAAAAAGATTTACAGATGTGATTAGGAAAACACAAGTAAGGGAAGCTGTACACAAGTATCATCAAACTCAGCCCCAAGTTAGTAGACAGGCTGTAAAAAGTATACATCTAATAACCCCTACATTAAACAGTCACAAATGAGATCAATGTCTTAGACTAATTGGTATGGTTTTAAATATGAACTTTAGATTGATTACTCCAGGGACAAAGTTGTTGATCTCGGACCCCAGTTTCCCTGTGCCTGGTGCCATGCTCTAAAGTGGCAGGATGAGAGTCCTGGGATGGGCTGCAGTGGTGGTAAAGTCCACTTCCCTCCCTTTCAGCCCCACCCTGAACCCTTACACAGCCTTTTCACCCACCAGCATCCAATGGCAAAGTATGTTCTTTCTGCTGTCCAGAAGTACAATGGATGCTTCCAAATAACATTTTTTGGAACCAGAGAGGTTGAAGGGGGAGGGAAGTTTTATGCCAACATTCAAAGTGCAGGAGCAGGTCTACCACAGGATAGGGAGTATCATGGTGGGGCCCCAGCAGCAGCCTTCATTTCTCCAGATATACTTTGTTGATGATGATGATGACAATGAGAAGAACATCCATTGTGGAATCTACCCGGGCGTTACTCCAGAACTGGTTAGCCAACTGCAGAAGCTGCTGCATGAGCACAACAAGTATATTCTGGAACTTAAGGCTACTATTGATTCTGTTCCTGGCCCTTAGGAACAGAATGGACTTCCAAGGACTTCCAAGTGGTGATTAATGCCAATGGGAAGCCTTCTGGAAAGCAGCAAGGTTGTTTCAATGTCCCCACGACTACAGAAGTGGCTGTTCTCATTATTGGCCAGGATTTTGAGAAGAGAGATATCGTTCTCCACAGCACAGACAGCCGGTTGTTAACGAACCAGTGAGACACACCATGACTATGATGCTTTCCAGTACTCTGATGTTCTGCCGTGGAGAAGATTGCTATTCTATATTAAAGCAAAAATCACTCACACTGTAATCACAAAATCTCCAGTACTGTAAAGTCTACAAACCTGAAATTTGCCACTTATGTTCCTCTTGACTTCTAGGTGCTCAGTAAGAAAGGATTTTTTGAAATGACCATCAGATCATTAATATTTTTATATTATTATTAACACACTCTGATGCTAATTAGATAGATGTTCTACTCCCCCTCCCAACTTGAAAATAACTCTGGAGAGAACAGGATAGCATAGGACAGGCTTCGGTGGGGCAAGCCCGAGGGAAAGAAGGGGATAGGATAGGGGAGGCTTCTGTGGGGCAAGACTGAGAGAGAAAAGGGGATGGGATAGTACATATTTATGTGGGGCAAGGCTGAGGGAGAGAAAGGGATAGGATAGGGGAGGCTTCTGTGGGACAAGCCTGAGGGAAAGACGGGGATAGGATAGGGGAGGATTCTGTGGGGCAAGGCTGAGGGAGAAAAAGGGATAGAATAGGGCAAGCTTCTTTGGGGCAAGTCTGAGGGAGAGAAGGAGGTAGGATAGGACTTATTTCTATGAGGCAAAGCTGAGGGAGAGAAAGGAAGAGGAGAGACTGATCATAACTATTCATTAATTTGCAAGCTTTAAGTGTCAATTTATCAAGCTCCATCACATAATTTTGTAGCGAAGCATGGATATCCAGCTAGTTACCAATACAAGCAAATTGAATAATGTATGAAAAGAATATATATTCTATGTATAGGAATATATACAAAGTTAGGATTATTTGCTTGCTAAAACTGACATAGGTACAAAAAAGAGCTTTTTATTTTAACATCATCATTTCTTCTATCAAGAGCTTAGCATTTGAGCTGCAATTTTTTTATTGAGATGTTGAACTATAAATGTCAAACCAAATCAAGTTTAATTTAGCTGTTCAACCATAAACCAAAACATTCAGGGTGGAAGAATAGAAGATCAATAGGTTATCACACAGACAGCATTCCACTTAAACTTTAAAATACCATTTATACTGACCACACACAACACCCTTGAATTCTAATGTACACATTTCCCAAAGTTAGTTAAACCATAATTATACAAAATTTAAACATTATGTATAATATTAATTCAGATTGCTATAAAATGAATAACTAATTATCTATTTAGATACACCGTATGTTCAGAATAATGTTTTATTAAATGTTACTAAAGTTCTATTCAGGGAAGAAATAATTACATATATTAATTTGACTTAAATTTTGAGACAAGGTTTAATATTTTGGGATGCCCGTTTTCTTTTGAACTATACATTTATTCCATGAAAATTTGACTGGGGAATACAGAAATGCATTATCTTGTTGTTCTTATTACTGAGAGATAGTCCTTTAACACTGGAAATACAATTTTATTCAGTGATTTGAAGACCTGATGCTACTTGCAATTCAGAAACAGTTTGCTTATAGACATAGATATTTCTATAGACAAAACATACACACATATAATAATCTTTCAAAGCTATGTGGGTTTAGATGAGAAAGGGAGCTATGTCTAACTCAAAACAAACTGGCTGTGGATATCAGACCACCAAAATCTGGCAATATCCCATCTTTAAACTTGTTCAGGGAATGAAAAAAATGTACTTTAGATTATTGTGTCTTACATGTGCTCATTATTGTGAATCAGTAGATCAACTGTATCCCCAATATTTCTGTAAGAGAAAATCCAGCTCACACTAATACTAATTTTTGTCCATACGTAGCATTACAAAGAAGAAGAAAAATCTGGAGAAAGTAAGAATTTGCCAGAGAAATCTACCTGAACTGATGCTTGTAAAAATATCAAATTATCATTTTCTTCAGTGAGTACCCACAAATAAGAATTTGGTAAATACAAGTCACTGAATCCAAAACCAAATACGGTAAGGTACTCATAATTCAAGCTTATATTACAGAGTGAATAAATATACTGCATAAGCCTACCATGTGTATTTAGCAATACTTCATAGAGTTCAAAGATACACTTGTCACTCTAAATCTGGTTTTTGTTAGAAGAATCAGTGATTTGCTTACTATTTCATTCCATCAATTTTTCAGCATGCTAAATTAAATTAAAGGTAATTTGCATTATCATACCCAATTTTCTAATAAGCACATTTTTCTTCGTAGTTATTCCTAATAAGAGCTATGTTTAATACATTATATTCCCTGTATGAATAGCTTCTCTCCAAATTCTGTGTTGTTTGAATTGTTAAATAAATGATTATGCTAAGGAACTCATTGCATGAGAACTGCATTACTTCCATCTCCAGTGTGACAAAGTTAGCTGTGACTGATCACACCTATTCACTCTGCAATAGATTTTTTAAAATATTTCCCAGTTAAGTGTGTGCACAATTTCACTTACTCGAGATTCAGATTCAAATAAAAGATTGTATGTTTATATTGCCTTTTTAAACACATGACTTTCAAAGAAATTCACATTTTTAATACACGTGCAAAACACAATCTCTAGCATTATAACATTATCAAAGCAATTACCTAACAGATGAATGTTTAAAAAAATCACTACAAAAATAATTCCTTATAGACAGAACAAGCTTTGACCTAGGATGCAGTCCAAGAAAAAAATCTTTTTAAATGGCTGTTGATCAAGGCAGGGCGAGTCTTCAGGTCCAAGTTCTTCTACAAATTATGAGAATACGTGAATTCCTCGCTTACTAGTTTAGCAACTGTTCAAAGTTAAAAGAGTGCTGAAAAAATAACATTATGGCCAATTTATACTCATTTACAACTTTATCAGTGTCCCTTAGTCATATGATTGCTATTACTGTCAGTGTATGTTGCGCCTGACTTGGTTCCCCCCCTTTTTTCTCCCCCCTAACAAAAAGATTGGAGAATAAGGAAATTCAAAAGAATAAGCTATTTGCTCTTTCCCACATTGAAAAAAAACACACACATCACAATTCTGGTGACAGTGAAAATAATCAGGGATAGGAGATTACCTACAGGAATTGCTTTCTTTTTTTCCTCTCCCACCTTGCAGCTCAAAGAGATTGGAGAGAAAGATTTCAAGAGAGTAAGCTGTTCTATAGCATGTCCTGGGCTACTAATGCAGGCACATTGTTTTCAATGTGTACAAAATAGTAAGCAGGTATTTGAGCCTTCCAAAGACAGGGGGAGTGGTTAGGGTCATTGCTTCACACTTTCAACAAAGCCCGAAAGTATGAAACTGAATAATCTTTCTTGTCTCTTTCCAATTAGAAAGCACTATCACCTGATTTCTCACTTAGCAACCACTCTGCTTTATGATGGAGTTGCCTGGCCCAATTGAGGTCATCAAGCATTGCTATACCCGTAGCCTATTTCTGAGTAAAATAAAAAAAATGACAACTTTGTCACAGAGATCAGTGAGCATTTCGTATAGGTCTGCAGAGTTTCTGCAGAGAAATTCTGGAAATTTGTTACAGCTCATAGGTTCCATTATGAGCAAAATTAGTTAACTTTCTCAATTTTTTTTTATTCTTGGAATAATTTTCAGTATCTAAGAACCTCTGTACATTATTTTTAAAAAAAACACAAAAATTTCACAATATAATTCATTTCTAAGTGACATGGAAACATGTTTTACAATGTTTGCAACGGCAAAGCAGAAGGCCGGCAGCCAAATCTAGGTACGCAAAAAAATCCCACCTGCCCTGCTTCAGGCTTCTATCAAACACGGTGCTCTGAAGACTATCTGTTTTACTTCAAAGCTGAAGAGTTAACAATGAACAAAGGGATGTAAACAGAGCAAAAGCTTGCCCATAGAGTTTTCCTTGAAATAGAGCAAACAGAAGAATTGTCCAATGCCACTCCAGGGTTATTAGCCAGTGCAGAGGTCACAAGTTCAAGGTTTCTTTTACAAACAGGAACAGCACACAAAAGCCACAGGTCAGACATCGATCCAGTAAAAACATGGTCGGAACTGCGCTGGCAGCTAAGACTTGCAGCCAGCTGCCACTAATCAAGAGATTTACTCCCTTGCTTGATGAAGAAACTTCCACTGCTCTAGTCTCTTCTCTACTCATCGAGGGAGCAGAGGGGGAGGCGTGCATCATTCTCATCTGACTTCTCCAGCTGCTGAAGTGATGCCTATGGTTAATTAGCCTCATGTGATACCTGGCTTTTTCTCTTCTGAAGCTGGTATTCCACAGGCTCAGCCACTGCAGCTTCTTCAGGCTCATATTCTGAATCGGAGTCCTGAGCCAAGGCTATGGCACCCACCACTGCTAGAGTTAGTACTGCATGGTGCATGAAGTCCAGAAATAGTTTGTTTTTTGATCGCAATCTCTCATGAAACTCTAGATCACATGTGTCAAACTTGCAGTGTTACGTGGCCATCATGTGATGCACTGCAATGTTTTTCCCCTTTGCGGGGACTGGGGTGGGCGTGGCCTGTGCGTGATGTATCTGGCGTGCGGGCCGCCAGTTTGACACCGCTGCGCTAGATTCTGTGGAGCCCCAGTTAAGAATGATGTACAGAATTGTGATAGAAACATATTTCATTGAGGATACTAAATATTTAGCACCTATCAAATTCAGAACTATGGTTGAAGGCTATAAAGTTTTATTTCTCTCTATAACCTGATATAGGACAATGGCCTGTGCTTCCTGATAATTACTTGCAACCTTTCCATCTCTAGGGTAGACAGACAGCTATTTAATTCAATTTTATGGAAGAAAAAGTGGGTAATTAAATATTTTCCAAAAACAATATGTAGATTAGATCAATAGATTAGACCAGCATGCTGTTCTATAGAGGCCTGCTAAATATATATTTTCCTTTTATAATCTATTTAAAACATTATTGGTCCTTTTTCATGCTCACACCTGCGCCCAAGAGGTTTTGTTGGGAAGAAGGAAACAGAAGCACTATAATTATTTAGCTGACCCAAAGTAATGCTCTCTTATTGACAATTAGCTCCAAATATGGAAATCTCAACAGTTTATACCCTCACACCTGGGAAAATATCAGTGCATTCTAGCTTGTTAACTAAATTGTGCTATGACCATGCTGGCACTTTAATTCTTGAAATGGTTCCCTTCAGACCCATGAGCTGATCAGCAAATTTGAACCTGTTAATGCACACGTGTCTTTGTTTTTATATCACCTCTTGTGTTTGAGAAACTTACGTCTGAGACCCATCTATGAAACTTATTATCTTTTTGTCCATTCCATGTGGCTAATAAATGCATAATAAATGTTTCTCAAGTGCTCCAAAGATTCTATTTCTAGCAATGTTTTATTATTTATGCCTTTTTATTATTTATCTTTATTGTAGTCTTGATTTAGTTTTTGTTACATTATTCAGGATCTTCCTTGAGTTACTTCCAGAATTGAATGTAGTGAAACACCTCTGTGCTACATCAACCTTTATATACATAAGCTGCCCCAAGTTTCTTAAATTCTGAATACTTTAAAGGGTATGTGGGGACATGTATGCATGCAAGACTAAGAAAAACCTGGTTCCTTCATCCAAAATAACGTGTTAAAAATAACATCCCCTTCCATATCACAAAAATCTCATTTCAAATCACTGATCCTTCCAATCATTTGCCCAAGTTAATACTAAACTTTCGAAACTTTTGTTCACTATGCTATCCACCCAGACGTATTATGCAGTATAATGGAATAATTCAAGAATGAAAGCAAACATCCGAAGCCCAAAACTATACATTTTTTTAAAAGTCCTTATTTGATTACAAAGGGATCTTGCCTTAACATAAAAAATGCATCATATAATTTAAGTACTCCACCTCTTTTGCTTTCCAAAAGAGGAAAGGTGGACCAATTTTGCTTTCCAAAAGTAGAAGGTGAACCAATTGATAATACTATGTGACCTTGCTTTATTTCCAGTAAATCAAACAAACACATCTGAAATGCAATCCATTTATCTGAAGTAAAGGAAATGTTCTGTTGAACTTCTGATAGGTGGTTTAGTTAGAAATTCCCTTTTGTAGCATTTCTGGCAATTACCTTTACACTGTAAGGTAAAAACCAAGGATGAAAAGGAAATGGATCTTTGTGGTACTATAAACTCTAGTTCTCCAGAGACAAAACAAAAGCAACAAAATCTTACTCTTCAGCAGGTGATTCTCACTTTGCTACTTCTTTGTTTAAGTTAGCATTATATTTCGGAATAGTTAGCAAATTCTGCATCTCTAGAAGAGTAATTGTTGTAATTGTAGATATATTGTTAAATTGTGGATATTGAATTGTGGCATACAGGTGAAACTCGAAAAATTAGAATATTGTGCAAATGTTCACTGATTTCAGTAATGCAACTTAAAAGGTGAAACTAATATATGAGATAGACTCATTACATGCAAAGCGAGATAGTTCAAGC
>JANHFP010003075.1:81152-93017 GCA_032468135.1 Calamaria suluensis | reverse complement strand
ACCAAAACCTGGCTGGCTTTTAGGGCAGTTGTGTGAATTCAAAGATGTGGCTAGTCAAATAAACAAATATATTGATTGCTTATTTAGTATCCTATAAGTATCACTATGTGTTGTGTCTTATGATTCATGATGAATGTATTTATGATGACTATGATCATGATTTATCACTTATAACTTTTACGTACACTGAGAGCTTATGCACTGAAGACAAATTCCTTGTGTGTCCAATCATACTTGGCTAATAAAGAATTCTATTTTTTTCTATTCTATAAGGGCAAGGAAAAACTTGACCTATTTAACTTAATTTAATTGATATAATCATATGTTTAATAGTAAACATCTTCTATTATATAAAAATTACAATTCTGTAGCTACTTTTTGGAAAAACTCTGGAGAGCACATTCAAAGCTTCAGGGGTCCACATACAGATTGTGATCCTAAAAACTAGAGGAGTTTGCAACCTGTTACTGCCCAAAAGGCAGTGAAGCCAGAAAGAGATTTGGGCAATTCATCAGTCTTCTATGCTGGCTGTCTATTCCGCTTTACTTCATTTTAAGCTCAAATACTAATGGCAAGGCAATTTATAATTTCCCAAATACATGAATAACAAGATTATTTTTAAAGAGCAAATTAATAGAAATACATTTGACACTTACTGTTTTTAACACTTATTCCAGAAAAACATTTATTCAAAAGAAGCTGTTGCCTTAAATGAAGAACTTCCTTTTCTAATGCTTCAACTCTCATTTTCCATTTAGAATCCTGTTCAGATACTGCATTGGCCAGGTGCACTGCATATTCTTTGCTGCTTTTATCTGGTGGTTTGGAGCGGATAATTGCTAAAGCCAGTGCCAACTGCAATGTTTTGAAATACCATGTTGCATCTTCTTTATCTTTTATGTCTGTTAGAATGAAAGCAAAGCCATATTAAGTATTTCTCCCCAATTAAAAAGTTGCTTTATGTTTTATTTATTCAATGATCTAAAGGAAATATTCTAGCTCTGGCAAGGCTTATATTAATCAAAAGACTCAACCATCCAAAACAAGTATAATTAAATATTTACAAATTGCAAGTAGAAAAAATAGGGACCACGTTTGGTGGGAAGGTAACAGTTCCGTGCGCCTTTGGTGTTTAGTCATGTGGCGTTCAGCCGGCCACATGACCTAGCACATATGTACCAGGGAAACCTTTATGTATACTTGTAAGTATACAAATGCATTCTATTAAATTAAAATTCAGAAGCTATGTCCTAGTCATTTCACATAGTTGCTGGAATATAAAATGGCCTTATCAATAATTTGAGGTAGAACTTCCCTCTATGTTAAACTCCTTCGAGGCTTAATTTGAAGAATACCAATCTAGGAATTACTCTAAAGGTTGACATTCAACTCTGTCTCAAACACTGGAGATTCAAATTCTTCAAATGCTGATTCTATATTCACAACTTTGTCTTTACCAACTACTCATAGTGGCTCTTTTTTTTCTAAATTTCTCAGATGGCTGAGCTGAGTATAGGGGATTCCTGACATGCATCCACAGCATGAGCCTTACATTAAAAAAAAATCAGGGTTATCTTTGTCTTGTTCTTGAACCAAGAAATTCCAGATGAGTAAGTAGATTGAAAACTTTAAAAACACTGAACTGTCAAGCCTAACAAGAGAATCTTTATGCTTTATCTGATTTTAAGTCACTAATTCAGGCAGTGGTTGTGGAAACAGCTGAATCCACAGTCATTCTAGATTCTTGCTCTTTAAATATGGTAGATTTCACCTGAAAGATGAAGTACAGATACTAATCCCAATTATTAATCAATGAGCAAAAGTTGCCTCTTCTGAGAGTTCCTCCATATCCAACCCAGCACCCAATTCTCTGTTGCTAACATTTCTATCTAAAGAACTTTAATTGGGGGGGGGGGGACTGGCGCAACGACTTCCAACCAACTTTGGATTTCAACTATATCTATAAATGAACAACATTACAATAAATACATAATAGGGCTATATATGTTATGAAGATAATTTGGACAAATTGCTTTGAATCTCATGTGAGCACAGCATGTCTCATTTATTTACATTTTAGCCCAAGTCTGAAAGCAGATTCCTTTGATTTGATTTGATGATTTGATTGCCTATCTCTACCTTATGACTATCATTAAGTGTTGTACCTTATGATTCTTGATGAATGTATCTTTTCTTTTATGTACACGAGAGCATATGCACCAAGACAAATTCCTTGTGTTTCCAACCACACTTGGCCAATAAAAAATATATTCTTTGCTTTCAGATCTCTATTATAATTATTCTATTCATTAGAAGAGTACCAACCGTTCTCAGGTCAAGTAGAAGCCTGAAAAGATTTGAGAGCTTTAATTTACAGCGGAGGTACTATATTCAAATGTGATTCAAACCATTTCTGAATAATGTTCAAAATACAAAGTTTTATTAGCTATTATACATTACAAAATAAGTACTTTATGAACAACTGCTTAAAATACTACATAATGAATATTTTGTATGATTGTTTGAGTTCTGTTGGCTTTTAACAAATAAACTACAACATTTCCTTGAAAAGATGTAATTTAACCCCTAAAATAATGTATTAACCCCTTTAATAATTGTATTAAAGAATGTTTAATGCAAAAGAGTAAACTTTCAAGCAACCATACTCATAGAGACACAGTGAGTACTAGAGACAAATTAATTGACTGAATCGGGCTTTTATTTAAAGGAAGATAATATGTCTGAAAGAGAGATATTAATGAAAAAGGAACTCTATGAAAATGAGACAAAGTAAAGAAGCTTGGCACTAGATTTATTTATTTATTATTTGGATTTTTATACCGCCCCTCTCCAAGGACTCGGGGCGGTTTACAGCCAACTAAAAAAACGAACAATACAATAATAAAATTTAAAATTTAAAAATTATATACTCAGATAGGATTTGTGTTTTGGTTTATCACTGTTATCCCTGTCTGCTCTTCTGTTTTGGAGGGATGATTTAAATGCAGGATTGTCTTCCTTTCGGGTAAATACAATAATTTTGCAAGCAATGCTTCCATATTCTCCTATAAAAAAGGTAGTAAAGATTTCCCCTGTCCAGTTGTGTCCAAATCCAGGAGGTGGTGATCATCTGTTTCCTAGCTGAGGGAGTCAGCATGTCCTAAGACATTTCCATGGTCATGTGGCCAGCATGACTACACACTAAGGCACATGGAACACTGTTACCTTCCCACCAAAGTGGTATCTATTAATCTACTGGAATTTGCATGCTTTCAAACTGCTAGGTTGGGCAGAATATAGCAATCCATTAATATATATGCTTTTAGTGCTTTCCAATGTTGTACAGTTAACTAAAGGAGAAAAAAATAGCCATCTATTAGTGCTGATTTTTTTTTACCTATTTGTATGAATTTTCTAAACCAAAAAAAAGAAAAGGACTTTAGCCAAGCTAGAACATGATGAAGAGTTGGAAAAGTTAGAAATAGTATTTGACTTTTTTTTATACAAACTCAAAATTCCTCTCTCAAAGTATTTCACTTCATATTAAAGGATTGGAATGATAAGAATTCTGAAACCACAAAAGGAGAAAATGTGCTTACTACTCTGAAACCAACCCACACTTTTTGTGAAATCCTATAGGGACCCCAAATTTACACACACATTTGTTAATCCTATCTTGAAATACAAGAGCACATTCATCCCACCAGTTTAACAGGCTTTCCTCCAGCCAAGACACTGCATATTAGTAAGTCAGTATAAATCTCCATCAACAACTATTGCTCTTGTGCTTTGGTAAATTGGGAGGTAGATGGTGCTGGCCTAACAGTTTTCTGAGAGGCAAGTTAATATGCAGTGTTTTGTGGATTTCATGCAGAAAATAAGGACATCTGCCAGTAAGTCTCCCTCACATGTACGGTTGGGAAAAGATGCAAGCTCTGATTTATGGCTAGACTATTGTCTAGGACAGTGATGGCTAACCTTTTTGCCATTGTGTGCGAAATGTGGGGGGTGCCTGGGGTGGGTTCCATGTCCATGTACCCACACCCATAATTCAATTCACCACACCCTCCCCAGAAAGGCTGTGGAGCCTGGAGAGAGTGAAAAACAGGCCTTCCCCACATACCCAAGCCCTCCAGAGGCTGGAAACAGCCTCTTTCCTGACTTCTTGTAGGCCCAAAAGGCCGAAAAATCAGCTGGCCACTGCCTGAATGGGTGTAAGAGCTGAACTAGGGCATTGCTTGTGTGCCCACCAATATGGCTCAGTGTGCCACCTGTGGCACCCGTGCCAGAGGTTCGCCATCACGGATCTAGGGTTTAGCCATTAGTTTAGTACTTGATCCAGGGGGTGAATGGGAGTTTGCCACCCATCCTGCTGTACTCAAAAATCCTTATATTTCCCAAGGATGATCTGTGGATTATTCTTTTCACTCTTCTGTCTAACAATCATCTGTCTTATTTGCTTGTCTTTTAAGTTGTTTCTTGCTCAAGTGCTCATTTTATCACTTGCACACTCTCTCCAATTCATTCATCTTTCTCTATCACTTGTCTTTCTTTCTTCACTGGTTCTCATGCTTGCTGTATTGGTTACTCATGCACTTTTATCACTTACTCTCATTCATTTTCTTGCTTTCACTTGCGCAACTCTCTATCATTTTTGCTTGTCATTTTTGCTCATTTTTTTACTTCCTCATTTTTCTCGTTTTTCTTTGTCTATTTGTGTTATATTCTCTTTTGTTGTCTGTAGGAACTGCTGATAGGGATGGTTGATATGTGCTACAAAGCAGCTTCCCCATTTTATACAGTTATGGTTTGGCATTTTTAAAAATGGGTCTATTTTTGACATGACAAAACAACCATATAATGTCTGACCTGCACTTGGTAAGTTACTGAGTTACTGAGTAGTAACTCAGGCATCATGCAGACAAATGCCTGATGTCTGAATATTCCTACTATTCATGCCAAAATAGCCTCTCCCTTCATTTTAGGAGAGAGTGGTTCCCACAGCAACAGATAATGGTCAACTGGAATTGGGCTAACCTGAGCTTCTACAAGTACAATATTATACACAGTGTATACAGCAAGTCCTATGATGTGAGAAGATAATAAACATAATTATTAACAATTATAGATTGGATAAATGGATTGGATAAAAAGTTAACAGACTTAGCTCTAGGATGCTTATAAAAAGAAGGTTCAAATAAAGACATTTCATTCAAGAATGATTAACAAATAATTATTCACCCCTATTAGGGAGACATGTGGATGTGCCCTGGAGTACACAGTGTAAGTATTAAAGCAATTTTTGTGCATGTCAGAATCAGCACTAAAGGGACTTATTTACTAGATACTGATTAGGGGTATCAGAAACAACAGATTAAGAAAAAAATCTTAAAAATTGTAGCACGTTAGTTATATTTACCACATCCGCATACATACAAAGAGAGTATTTAAAGCATAATCCATAACGTATTAAGTCAGGAGATTAATCAGTTTATGTCTTGGGCTGCAGAAGCGTGAACCTTTTAAACCTTTCTTAATAACTTCTGAATTGAAAAGATAGGTGTTAGCTTTGCTAATTTGGGTTATTTTATTAATTAAACATTTTCTTCAGATTTAAGAGACTACAACAATTCTTAGTAGTAAAATAGAAAGATTAATGATGTATCTTCTTAGCTACAAGGACTAAAATGTGTTTGCATCAATGGTTAAGTCCTTGAAAAAAGATTAATGTTCTTCCTAACACATGGTGCTTTTTTGATATTCTCTTTTGAAAACTCATTTGTTATTACTTCTTGTTTCACTTTTTGCATCTTTATAAACCTTAGACATATACAGTAGAGATTTCCAGAATGTAGAAGATATTATTATTTTGATAGCTACTTGAGAATGTGGGGAAAACAAGTGACTAGAAAGAATATGAATTTCAACACAGATGCAAACAATGAGAAGATGAGAAATGAGATAGATATATTAAAAGAGGAAGAATGTGTATCAAAATCCTGTTGCACTCTTAACTTGCAATTCTATTTGTACTTAACTAACAACTAAGCACCACTGAAATTAGTGAGATTTCTTACAAGACATTAATATAATACATTGATTTTGTACAAAAGCACTAAACAAATGCAATCACTAAAAATAGCATAGTCTAAGGCAAGGGTTGGCAATCTTAAACACTCAAAGAGCCATTTGGACCCGTTTCCCACAGAAAAGAAAACAGCGGGAGCCACAAAACCATTCCCATGCCAGACTATTTCCTGAGTGGCCACAAAACTACCATATATAGTTGAATCAAACATTATGTTTTCTTCTGAAACTTTTCTTTCCTTGGATTTATCTATAGTTGGCCTACCAGGGGTTGGAAAGCTCAATAAATCGTGTGCTGGCGGGTGTCACACATTAGCGGTTGTGACACATATTTTGAGTGACTGGGAGCTGCAGCAGAGGGGTGAAAGAGCCACATGCGGCTCCAGAGCCGCAGTTTGCTGACCCCTGGTCTAAGGAGAATATTTAGATTAAATTAGGAAGTTTTACTTATGGGCCACTTTAACAAAATGTTTAGAAAGCTCCCAGATATAAAACTTTTATTGTCTTCCTTGTGTTCTACATAGCCACCCCCATCCCCAAAAATAAAACAATGACATAATCTATGTTAATGGTTCTTCCTGTTCACCCCTTTTCCTAGACTCCTAAATTGTTGCCCTGCCTCCCCCAAAAAGCCAGACACTGTTGTGTTACACAAGCGTCCTGTCCATAGCAGTCCCAAACTGGTTCTTGGATTCATAAACAAGGAACTATAAACTGTTCTGTTATAGCAACAACATTTAGCAATTAAAACTTATATACTGCTTTATAGTGCAGTACAGCCCTAAGTGGTTTAAAGTCAGCATATTGCCCCCAGCAATCTGAGTCCTCATTTTACCGACTTCGGGAGGATGGAAGACTGAATCAGCCTTGAGCCACTAAGAATTGAACTGCTGAACTGCTGGCAGCCAACAGTCAAGAGAAGTAGCCTGCACTATTGCCTTCTAACCACCAGCTCTTATCTTTAGAATATGCCTAAATCACCACCAGTGATTTAGTGATTTAGTAAACTATACATACTAATCCATGTATAGTTTACTAAAAAGCAGAGACATCACCCTGCTATGGTTTTCCCAGTCGCAATGTATGGCTGTGAAAGTTCGACCATAAGGAAGGCTGAGCACCAAAGAATTGAGGCCTTTGAACTTTGGTGCTGGAGAAGACTCCTGTGAGTCCCTTGGACTACAAGGCGATCAAACCAGTCAGTCCTAGAGAAGATCAACCCTAACTGCTCTTTAGAAGGCGAGATCCTGAAGATGAAACTCAAATACTCTGGCCACCTAATGAGAAGGAAGGACTCACTGGAGAAGAGCCTAATGCTAGGAACGAATGAGGGCAAAAGAAGAATGGGATGACAGAGAATGAGGTGGCTGGATGCAGTCACAGTAGGCATGAGCTTAAATGGACTCCAGAGGATGATAGAGGACAGGAAAGCTTGGAGGAACGTTGTCCATGGGATTGCAATGGGTCAGACACGACTTTGTAACTAACAACAACAAAATTCATTTATGCCATAGCTGAAAAGAAATGACTAGTTGAGTTTACTATTTTATTTCAGTTAAGGTTAATTTTAAATTTAAAAAAATAGAATAGATGCCCCTTTTCATTTATTGCTTCCAACAATATAATTGAAGCTACTTTTGCACTTAAGCATTTAAGAATTTAATCTTGCCGCATGGTATGTAACCTAATGACATTTCAGCCAAGAATTGTTGTATTGAGTTTACCCACATAATCTTAAACTCAAGAGGAAAGGACTTCAAAGGACAGCTTTCAAATGACTTTTCAAATCTTACCGTTCTGCTTATCTGGATCTCTCTTGAAAGATAACCTACATCCAATTTTTATGTAAAGTGGAAGAATGAGGGGCCCAATTAGTCTCATGAAAATGTAGTATATATACTATAGATCTAAATGTATACAAGATAAAGAAAACACATAAAGTTTAATAAACCCAATAAAAGAAAATAACAATAAATTCCTGTGAGTTGTATGTCTGTGTGGAAAGATGGAGAGGAGCGGGAGGAAAAAGAATGCCCCTCTTTTCTTAAGGCTCAGTGAGGACACTACAATTTCAGTGGTGAATTAGTAGAATGACACAAAGGCACAACCTATGTCCGTGATGTGCAGTCGTGATGTGGAGCCTATGTCCGTGATGTCGAGCCATATCTGTGGGCACGCAAGTGTTGCCTTACCTCAGCTCCAGTGCGCATGCATACGCTGGCCAACTGGTTTTTGGGCCCGTTGGGCCCATTTGAATTCAGGAAATAGGTAGTTTCTCACCTTGGGGGAGGCAGCCTGTTTTCGCCCTCCCCAGGGTCCAAGAAAGTCTCTGGAGCCTGGGGAGATCAAAAAACGGGCCTTCCAGACCCACATGTAACCTTTTTGACATTGCATGCCAAAAGCAGGGGGAGCATGGGAGGTACTGAATTATGGGTGTGTGTGATCTCCCCGCACTCCCCCTGTTTTTGGCACGTGATGGCAAAAAGGTTCGCCATCACTGGCCTATGTTATTAAATACAGATGTTACTAAGTGTCACAAATGACAATACTAAGTGTCACAAATGACAATGAAGGGAAGGGGAAATCAGCATTCATGACACAATACTCAAGCACATTTTGTACAATAATGTATATAGACTGTAGAGATAGCTACATATCCACTGCAGGAACTGAGGATATATAACATTTTGCACAACTAAAATATAATCTTGACAGAAAAATAAAGTGTACTTATGACACTAATGCATAGCTACTTGAAACATAACTGTTCTTTATTCTAGATTGGCAAATATTGGTAATGTTCCTGATTAGAATTACATGCAGAAGAAAGATATGAGGTAGGTGACTAAAAACATATATTTCCTTTCCTTTCTGATATTCTTCGTGGGAAAATAAGCTTATGCTACATGTTACGATAGATGATGGCCAAATTTTAGTAGCTTAAGGGCTGCATCAGACTTTGTGTTGCAAAGAAAGACCATATATCAAAAGTTAAGTAGGAGGGTCAGGTTCCAATTTTACATGGGGGATTTTGGATTTGTCAAAAGGTGAAATTGATGTCTTGAGTCTCTGCAAACATAATGGTGCAATTTTGCTCCTTAAAATATGCAAACTCTGGGGCTTGGAAAATAGTTGTGGTCTAATATTAATCATTTAAAGCTGTCAAGAGAGCAAAACCCATAAGAATAAGCAGATTCTGAAAACTGAATTAACTTTATCAATAAAGTTAGTGAAAAACTATAACTGATTCATAGCTGGACACAAAATGATTCTATAGATGCTTAAAGTTAGGTCAACAAAATTCAGGATCTCACTTGACAGAAATTGTCTGCAGTCTGAAATAGATGTAATTTGTCCTTGAATACCTAATACGGTGGATAATATCTGTGTAGTCTCCCTCTATATGTACAGGAGGGAGATGCTGAATAGTGGACGGTATAAAATTAGTACTAATCTATAGTACATATGATTTCCCTATCCATGAAGAATTGTAGCCTTGCTATATTTTTCTCTTTCAAAACAATGCTGTAAGTTGCTGACATAACTATGGCCAGGGAAAATCACTCCCACTCATTAGGGCTCCACTGCCAAAGTAGTCAGTAGCAGGAATTATGCTTTCTTTGGCAAGAATTTACAGTACATAATTAATTAACTTATGCTGTTTATTTTTAAAGAAAACCAGCCTTCTTGTTTCAAGAGAAATCATAGTATTTTAAGGCACTGGTAGGGATGCAGCAGAAAAAATAGGGTAGATAGAACATGCAGAGACTTTTTTTTCTCAGAATTTACAATTTAGAGCCAGGTTGGTGCAGTGATTAAGGCATCCAGCTAGAAACTGGAAGATTGTGATTTCTAGTCCTGCCTCAAGCACAAAGGCAGGTGAGTGACCTTGGGTCAGTCAGTCTCTCGAGACCTAGAAAGGAGGGAATGGCAAACCACTTCTGAAATCTTTCTAAGAAAACTGCAAGAACCTGTCTAGGCCATCGCTAGAAGTTAACATTATCCAGAAGGTACCAAAAATACAATTCAGCAAATAGTTTTAAAGCTTTAATTGATAAGCTTCATAATAGTGTACTTAAAATGTGTAGGGTTGCTATACTATACTATTTGTAATCATCCCATGTGTTTAAGGCTATGTTTTGCCTATTTGTATATTTAATTGTGCCAATGTCTACTTTTATACTGTTACTTGTTTCCTTGTATCTGCCGACAAAATAAATAAATAAATAAATAAAAACCTTCTTGAACTTTCAACCCATTAACTTCACCTGCCAATTTCATTTCCTTGTTAGAAAAATAAGCCCCTTCAGTGCTGTCTCATGAGAATATTTAAGAGAATCTAGACTTAGTGAACAGTAACTCTGAACTTCAATGATAAAGCAGCTGGTAAATTTAATATGAGCACAGGGGGTCTATTTCATCCTAACCTTACAAGGATGAAAATATGGTCCCTACATCCAAGTTTGATTTCCAAACACAAATAAATATAAACCTGTTAGCATAAATATGAACTTATTTATAAACTAAAAGTCACCTGTATTACCTGACAACTAGCTATCGTTATTTGTTAGTTATTGTTATCTATATCAAGTTTCTAATAGGTGCTTTTTAATTATGAAAATTTCAGAGATAATACTCAATCCAGGTAGGTTTTTAACAAAGGGCAACACTCCAGATATCATACTTTTATGCCAGGATGAGGACATCATTCAGGCTAATAGGAAAAAGTGTCTTGCACTCAGGAACAAGAAGATAATTTTGTATATTTTTGGTCTTTGGAGAAACACCATTCCTCTAGCTAAGAAAAAGGAGAATGCCTTGTTTAAACTTGTGTTTATCGTTTTATAAGCCTTTTATAACTCAGTCTATTAATTTTATTGTTTATCTTACTTATCAATTGGATGTCACCATCATTGAAATCATATTTTTTGAGCCATAAGCTTGATGCACTTCCTAACATGTTGCCAAATGTTAAAAAAAAACAAAAACAAAGCTAGCAATCACTTCAGAAAGAGCCTGGCTGTCAAATCACAGTATAGGTAGTCCTCAACTTACAACCATTCATTTAGTGATCATTCAAAGTTACAGTGGCACTGAAAAAAGCGACTTACAACTACTTTTCACACTTATGACAACCCCATGGTCACATGATATACATTCGGATACTTGACAAGCGGTTCATATTTATGACAGTTACCATATCCCAGGGTCGCATGATCCCCTTTTGGGACTTTCTGACCAGCAATGTCCATGGGGAAGCCAGATTCCCTTAGCAACCATGTTGCTAATTTAACAAGTGCAGTGATTCACTTCACAACTGGGGCAAGAGTTGTTAAATAATAAAGAATAAACTGGGGCAAAACTCCCTTAACTATCACTTAGCAACATAAATTTGGGGCTCAACAGGGATCATTACGCCAAGGACTACAGATACTTCTACAGAGGAAGAGTTGCGCCAATTGGGGGGGGGGAGACAACTCTCACTTCACCTCACACAACCTGCTGCAAATATACTGTGACAGGGGGATGAACACTCAATTCCAAGTGTTCACCTCCAACATTGCAGGCCTCCATGCTGAGGAAAGTGATGGATGATTGAAACAAGCACAAGGAATTCCCTATCCTGTCCCACACTAAATCAGTCAGGACAGCCTCAGTCAGTAGCCTAGATTGAATTACAATTAGCCAGGAATGGAAAACAGGTTTAGGCCAGAATGTTTTTTTTAAAATCACCTCAACCTCAGGATAATATCATTTAATGGGGAGGTGAAAGGGGGG
>JANHFP010003075.1:21010-31403 GCA_032468135.1 Calamaria suluensis | reverse complement strand
CACCAGCGTGCCTACCGTTCCTTTCCTAATGTTCTCTTTATTTGCATTCATTTTATATACCCAATTCATGCTTATACTTATATATATTACCTAATAAGTAATTGACTAAATAAACAAATGAACAAACAAACAGGCAATTTCCATTAAGTCTGAGGGTAGCAAGAATGACTGCCCATTCAAACAAACAGGCTGCCTTAAAAAAATCATTTACAAAATGTGGATTTACAGGTAGCCCTTGATTCATGACCACAATTGAGACCCAAATATCCATTGCTAAGCAAGACAGTTAAATGAGTCTTATCCCCATTTGATAACCTTTCTGAAGTGAATCACAGCAGTTGTCAAGTTAGTAACATGACTGTTAAGTGAATCTGGCTTCTCCACTGACTTGTCAGAAGATCGCAAAAAGTGATCACATGACCCCGGAACACTGTAACTGCCATAAATACATGCCAGTTGCAAAGCTTCCAAATTTTGATCGCTATGGGGATACTGCAACAGTCGTAGATGTGAAAAACCATCTTAAAGTATTTTTTTCCAATGTTGTAACTTTGAATGGTCACTTGTAAGTTGAGGAATACCTGTCCTAAATTACATTTTGCATAGTCTCTGTTGCTGCTTCATCTTTATTCTTTTCTCAGGCAGGCAGACATTTGTTGTGATCTAGGCTTAATTAGTCATTACAAGACAGAATTAGTCCAAACAAACCTATTTTATTTTAACATCTGAGAATTACTTCATTCCCAGCTGAATCCAAATTAATTGCAAAACAAGTCCTTCGGGCTTATCACAAACCTTTATCTTCTTTGATACCCTGCTGAAGGCCTTTTTTGGTAAAGCCCTACAAAGTTCAGAAACAAGAAACGCCAATTAGCAATGTTGCTTCCCTACAGAGAGCCCAAGTGCCTTTGCTGCTCTTTTAAGCCTTGTGGAAGGGACCAATCATCTCCTGGCCTTACTCCCAAGTCGTCCTTCTTGCTTCAGCTCCTCTTGCCTTCTGGCAGTTCTGTGCATGTGTGCACTAGGAACAGGCTCCTCCTGTTCCTCTGCCTCTCTGATGTCCAACTCTGGGGGCTCCGGAGTCCACGCTTCACTCGCAGATGGCCCTGGCCCCATCTCTGCCTCTGATCCAGAGCCCTCATCCAGGCCTTCCCCAGACTCCAAGACTGACCCATATTCCTCCCCAGCCTCCTCACTGTCTAACTTTGCTGCCAGCTCAACAGGCTGCTGGTAGACTACAACAATCTTCAAACTATGCACAGTCCTGCAGTGCTCTACCATTTTCATTTTTCTACAAAACTGTATAAAAGGTAATGGAAGCATGCTCGAGAGGTTTATTTGAAAATAAAGATAATGGCAGAGGCCAGTGCTTTTGCCACTATATCAGCAATCAAACCATAATTTCCATTTACCTAAAAAAGTATATTTTTAATTATATAACAATTAAATAGATAATTTCAGTGTAACAGTAAAGAAGTCTAGAAACACAGTACCATAGAATATGTATCTCAGCTAGTCACTTAGTTTTATCACGCTCTTGTGTCGTGACTGAAAAATCTACAAAGTAGCTTAGTGATATTATTCATATCTATTATTTTCTCCAAGTTAGGGATGGAAAACGGAGACTTTGAGACTGGCCAAAGGCAACTTTGTGAATTGTAGCAAGGAGGAAATGTCTATTGAAATTACTGATTTGTAGCTCAGCTAGTTCTACAGTACTGCAAGAATCACCCATCGGTAATTCTCATTGATATATATAACTTCCCAAAGAGAACCACTGCATCGTTTTAGTGTGCATATGTCAATCTTGCATAGTTAGACTCACTGAAAACTTACTATTATTTTAGCTTCAATTTATTCTTTGTTAGACACTAATATTACTGACCTGACAAGGGCTGCTATAAGAATAATGAACAAAATGAAAAGCCTAAAGTTCTGTTCTGTAGAAAGCAATAGACCGCAAAATATTTTAGTGTGTTTAAGAGATGTAGATCATAACATTTGTGAATTTTTGATCATAGCAACCTGAAATTTTAGTATCCAATTTCCAATTCAATCTATAAAATAGATTGAGGTAGGTAGAGATAAGGACCAAACTATGGAAGATGAGAGGTTCTCAATAATAACAGCAGAATAAAAGGGGAAAAAGACCCTCCTTAGTCTTTGTTCTAGGAAGAAAGTGGCATAATTCAAACTGTCCTAGTAATTTATTTATTTGATAATCTATTGATTGACTAGGGCAGCTATCATGAAATGCTTCTTAATCTCCATTTAATCCCCCTTTATTTATACAAGGATGTGGCAGAGATGGGTTAGGGTTAGGGATTCCTTGAGTCTTACAATACACATTTTGGATCATACTTAACAAAATTCCTTAGGAATTTTCTACCATTCACCATATTCCAAAAACCACAGCCATACTTCTGAAATCGTGCAAATACTTGTTTGCTTTTGCATGTTCTTATATTCATATGAAGAATTTGAAGGCAAATTGTATATGTTAACCTGACTCTATAATCTAAATCAAAGGTCTGCAATCTTAAACGCTCAAAGAGCTATTTGGACCCATTTCCCACAGAAAAGAAGACACCGGGAGCCACAAAAACCCTTCCCATGCTGGACTATTTCCTGAGCGGCCACAAAACTATCATATGTAGTTGAATCAAATGTTAATATTTTCTTCTGAAACTTTTCTTTCCTTACATTTATCCACAGTTGGCCTACCGGGGGTTGAAAAGCTCAATAAATTGTGTGCTGGCGGGTGTCGCACATTGGCGGTTGTGACACATATTTTGAGTGACAGGGAACCGCAGCGGAGGGGTGAAAGAGCCACATGTGGCTCCAGAGCCGCAGTTTGCTGACCCCTGATCTAAATAATCAATACTTGAATGTTTTAACTTCTCTGAAATTTATATACTGCAATCAAACATTTGCACTGTAACCTCATTATTAGGATAATTAGGCCTAGGCCTTTGATTACTCTAGCTGCTTTTTTATATGGACAATTCCTTTTTCTATCATTTGCAGTTGGCTACACTCAAAATATTTAGCTCTAGGCATATTACTAGTATGTGGGTATTTTCACCAAGGGATATGAGATCAATGTTAATTCTTTTGAAATGAAGCTTACACTTGGGGGCTTCCAACGTTAAGCCTTTTGTCAAAAAGGATAATAACAGACTTAATGTGGTTTCAAATATACTTATGACTGAAGTGTAAGACATTATCACATTATCCAGGAGCACTCATAAAAGTAGACAATTCTTTAATTGACAAGATTCTTTAGTTCATAGATAATATTGATTGGCTCTCTCTACTCATGAATTTGTAAAAATATTGATTTTTCACTACCACTGACAGCTAATCAAATTAAACAACTGGTTTGGTAAGTCACAATAATGCTACAGTAAATAATTTGTCTATGAAGTATAACGAACATTATCTTTCTCACAAATTCCATCTTGTTTCACTATGTTAAGATGGTTATTATAAATTAACTCAGTGTTAGTCCCATTTTTTCTTATTACAGATTTAGATAAATGTATTTGTCACAACTTATTTTCAATGTAATAAAAGTATTGGCATGAAACATAAGAACATATTTCTTAAATATGTACTGAATAAAAGTGTTCTCATTTGGAGTTTCAAATGTCAAGTGAATTTTGAAATCTAGGAAAACATGGGATTTTAAAAAGCCCGTTAATATTTTGAGCTTCACTATATATTCACAAGGATTTGGGGGGGTGTGAACTTTTGTTTCTTAATGTTTGTTTGTTATTTGGGAATTTTTACTATTTCACTATCAAATAGTTTTCAGATACAGTGTCTCATAAAACAACAATTTCCAGTGGGTTTGAGAGCTCTGGAAATCAGGGAAAAATAACCTTATAGTATTTGTAATTTAGGGATAAAATGTGGGATTGTCTGATCTTGGTTGTTTTCTTGCAGTCATTTCATTATCCATACTATGTAACATCATCAGTGCTAGTAGGGAGTGGGGTTTGCTCTCAGTTTTCTAGTGAAGAGTCTTCAAACGTGGCAGCTTTTAAGACTTGTGGATTTCAACTCCACAAGTCTTAAACAGCATAGCTGGCTGGAGAATTCTGGGAGTTGAAGACCACAAGTCTTAAAGCTGCCAAGGTTGGGGACCCCTGTTCTAGTGGCCTGCCCTGTCAGTCATGGAGGTTCTTTGCTTGGACTGTTTACTGTTAGTTTGTTTATCAGTTCCTTGATTGGAGTATTGTTTACTTCTTGATTGTTGGTCAATTGTTAATCTTGGTGTTAACTGGGTATTGATTTCTAGTAGGCAGATTTTGGGACCCTCGTTTCCTTTTTTACTTGCCAATTGTCTCTCTTGCACACCATGTAGATAATCATCCAGCCTATATTGTGGTTCAGTGATTTCATTTGGCAGGTGGATCTGCCCACTTCCTTTCTTAATTATGTTAGGAAGTGGCTTGTTATTTACTTCCTGAATTTTAAGAAACTTCTGAAAGGCAAATTTTATCATGCCAGAATGATTTCCTTCCACCCTGGATGTTTAAAGATTAAAAAGAAAAACTGTATGTTTTAGAAAACAGGAAAAAGAAAACTGAATGGTAGATTTGGGAAAGTTAAGGGGTTTGACTTAAAAGAATATTTCCTATAGACATCTGATGGAGAACCTATGGCACATGTGGTGCCATATTGGTGGGCACGTGTGCTCAGCTCCCTGATTTTCATGCCTTCTGGGCCCACTGCAGGTAGGAAAACAGACTATTTCCTGCCTCTGGAATTCCTGGGGGTAGGGAAGGCTCGTTTTTTGCTCTCCCCAGGCTCCAGAGCCTTTCAAGGAGCCTGAGGAAGGCAAAAATGGTCTTTCCTACCCCCCCAGAGGCCAGACACGGCCTGTTTGCCAACTTCCAGAAGTCATGGAGAAGGCCATTTTCACCCTCCTCAGGCTCCTAGAAAGGTTCTGGAGCCTGGGGAGAGCAAAAAATGGGCACCATGATGGACACCATGCCATCATGTGCCAATAGTGGGGGGCGCGCAGGGGTTGCATGCATATGTACAGGGGGGCGGGGTACATAGAAATACGGGTGAGGGCACACACATGTGTGATCCCCCTGAGCCCTGTTTTTGGCACGCGATGGCAAAAAGGTTAGGACTGTTTAAATTTTTACAAAAGAATTCATGAAGATTTTGAAATTAACTATAAGAAATGCTCCTGTGGGAAAGTTTTGCTGATTGGAAAATAAATAGGTAATAAGATGGGACTTTGACTAGAGGGAACCAGAGAGAATTAAAGATTAAAATTAAAGAAGAAGAGACCCATTAATACAATAGATACTATTTGACAATACTATTTGATGATAGAATAAATCAAGGCTGTCTGGGAAAAATATTCTTAGAATTTTTTTTCAAGATTGTCTGGTACTATAAAAATAGATACAACAGAGGAAAGAGAACAGGTTTTACTGGATATAATGGAGACTGAAGCTGATTTGAATGTGGATTTGAAAATGTTTTTTTAAAAATTTCAGACTATAAGAGTGATATGAAAAAAGATGCTGAGGATCTAAAATTGAATTAAGAAGTGCCAAAAGTGGAGAAGGATGTCACAATGGATTTACATATGAAACAAGCTGATGTCTTAGACTTTTGAGAAATTATCACTTATGGTAACATATAGAAGAAAGTGAAAGATACAAAACTTAACTTATAATGGGCTCTTAAGACTTGTATATTTAACAGAAGCAACGCACATTCTTACACTAACTTATTTTAAAATACTTCTCATTATTTACTTAATTTGTATTCCACCTTCTCAAGCAATACACGGAGCTCAATGAAAACACAGGCAAATAAATATAGTATAATTAAAAACCACAGCAATAAAACAGATAGCACTGGTTCCAGTTCCACAACAAATGAATTTACACGTCAAAGGACAGATGGGATACAGTGTAAACCCAGAGTACAAACTACTGGCAACCTTAACTTTATCCCTATTTATCCTCTACTGGGAAAGCAACACATGATAAATGTTTTATATAGGAAGGGGTGGGAGGAAGACAAGAGATGTTCAGATGCTATTCCCAAGCACAAACATGTCCTAGTTTACCAAAACACAAAGCTATTGGAAGCACTTCCCTGGCCTTGTTTGAACTAAGAATTAGAGGTGAGGTGGCACAGTGGTTAGAGTGCAGTACTGCAGGCTACTTCAGCTGACTGCTAGCTGCAGTTCAGATCTCACAGGCTCAAGGCTGACTCAGCCTTCCATCCTTCCGAGGTGGGTAAAATGAGGACCCAAATTTTGGGGGGCAATAGGCTGATTCTGTAAACTACTTAGAGAATGTTGTAAAATCACTATTAAGTGATATATAAATCTAAGTTCTTTGGCTATTAAAGTCAGTGTTCGACTTGGAGGAACAGCTGGCAAAGAGCAGTGTGGGTGAGGCTGAAGCTGTGGATGAGGATGGGGAAGAGCAGGCCCAGGCTGGACCTAGTGGGCTAGGGGAGGAACCAGAGAGGAAGAGTTCAGAGGATAAACTGGGATCAGCTCCCCTACCTGATCTGAGGCAGAGACACAGGGACAAGAGAGCTTTGGAAAAAGATCTACTCAGGAGGAAGCGAGGAATGGGACGCAGCTGAGCTGAGGCCTATAAAACTAACCAGTTTTGTAGAACTAATAGCAGGAGTCAAAGGTTGTTTTTCAGTGTAGCCGCTTTGTAATTCTTTGCCTCCGAGATTCTGGATTCCTGTATGAGATATCTCATCAAGCTTGGACAGCGTTGTGAGCAATTTGGACTACAGTCAGACTCTGTGCTTAATCTTGGCGTGTTGTCGTTTTGCTTCTGAAGAGAAATCAGCATTGCCAGACAATTATTTTAATGAGCATTTGGGTTTGGAAATAAAGATTGTTTTTCTTTGATGTTTCTGTCTTTCTGTTTCTGCATCAAGCTGGGTCATCACAAAACCTTTTAGACACTGTATGCCCAAACTATGTGCACACACATGCCAAAACTGAAAGATATGCACATGTGAACGTGCATGAATGTGCACACATGTGCAGCAGTGACCCAAAGACCAGCTGGCCAGCAGGAGGCGGGAGATCCCAACACCGGCTGTGCAGCAAGAGGTAAGATTTTTTCTTTCCTGAGTTTGTGTTTCGTCATTTGCAGGGAAATAGAAGTTCATGAAAGAAATGCCATGGAGATCTGAACTGGGGTGATGGTGACAGTGCTCATGCCAGCAGAGGGCTCTGCATGCCACCAACTCTGGCATGTGTACCATACGTTCCCCATCATGGCAGTATGGTATAGGAAAAGGCAGCTACTTTTGTGTTGCTGCCAAATAAATTGCATGATAAGAGCCAGGAACTGACCTTGGGCAAAGGTATCTTTACCATTCCAAGTTTTATTTTCTATGTTTATTGAAATAACAGGTTAGGGTCTAACTTCAATAGGCTTCCTAACTCAATAAAGATAAATGTAATGCAATGTCAATAGAGATTTGCAGTTTGCATTTAATGTTCAAACTTTTCTCAATTTTTTTCTATGAATCTAGAAAGAGACTTTCTTTATTAGTAGTCTTTATTAATAGCCAAGTCCTCCAATTTCCCAGAGAAAAGGACTGATATTTTCGATATTTTTGGTCTGAACTAAATCAGGTCATGTCACTTCTCATTCCATTGAGTTCATTTGTGCCATCATCCTTATAGTGCCTGCCTTAAACTGTTGACAATTTGTAATTATTAAATTCTTTAACTCTTAAAGGTTATTAACAGTGATCCCCACAAAACACCCACTTCAAAACTGAACTGCTCAGTTCCAAGGTACACCCCACCTTAAAACAGTTTTGTCCTTTGTGACCTTAAGACTAGCTTGCAAGTAACAGTTTTGCTCTGATAGCAAGTAAACTTTTAAAGTGTTGTAATATACTGCAATTTCAATTAACTTCTCCGCGATTAAATACAGTGAAGGTAATTTTCATTCGGTGATGCTATCGGTAGCTAGCAATTCAGTTTCATTGGAAACACAATGGTTAATTTCTACAATACAACAATGCATTTAGTAATCTACTGAAGTAATTGGTGCATTTTAAGTCAGTTATTTAAAACAGAATCTACTTCCATGCAGTGTTGGGGTTGTATTGGTTTAGGTGGCTACTGAATCTTCATGAAGTTGGGCTAAATGTTGGCACAGAGGTCTGCACTGATTAATTAAGTGAGTCCATCCAGCCAGTCCATCTGGATGATACAAGAGCAGGAGCTTCTGCATTAAGTACTATATAGACTGAGGCTCCTCTGGGGAAACTCCCCCCCTGCCCTGCCCTATAGTGTTTCAAGCACCATGAACCATTGCACATGCAAGCACCCATCCTCAAACAGATTTCAGAACTGAAGACTCTGCATGAGGAAAAAGGCTGAAGGCTAAGAAGTGACCTTAAAGAAAGCTGAGTTTTCATGCTAAGAGGGCAACTGCAGCTCAAAAGGAGCAGAAGAATGGCAGCTGGGGAAATATCAGATATCTTGGATAAGAGATTACCTGGCTGCTCTGGCTGTCGGCAAAAGAGGCAAATTTTGTGGTCTGCCTTAAGAAAAAAAAAGCACATCCAACAAGCCCCTCAGACTTTTCTTAGCCATTCCTCTACCTTTCCATGTCTCCAGGAGATTGACTAGAGAAGAAGGGGGGGGGCTCTAATTTAAGACAGGTTCTCTTAAAGGAAAGCGGGTGAGAAAGGGGAGGCAGAAGTTATTCCAAAACCCAGATCCAATTAAATGATCAGATCCATGGAAGGCTTAGGAACTTGAACAGCCAGGGACCCATGGCACTTTTCTGTAACACTACAGTTTAAGAGCACAGCTGTGTTTAAGAGCACAGCTGAGAGCACATGAAAACAACCGGTAAATGTTAGTGGTCACAGTTCTCCAAGGACCATGGTGGGATAACTTCCCTGTTATGGGTGCACATTATCCTAATGGTTCAATTGATAGGAAAGGAGTTGTCCACCTCTTCAGCCCACATTGCATAATTGATATCACTTTCTTATTTTGTCTATAAAGAGTTTTAGGGACATTTGGAGTTTGGTTCTTTTGGCTGAGTCACTAGGACCTATGGCTATGATTCAACCAAACATAACAACCCACCTCTGGGGGAGGATACGTTGAATGCATTCTATACCTGTTGCATTCTATACCTGTTGCTTTCATTATCCAGACAATGGGGTGGAGATTGACTAGACAAGGTGGCTGGGGGGGGTGTCTGTGTTAATTTAAGAGAGGCTCCCTGTCCTCCACGAGAAAGTGGGTGAGAAAGGAGAGGCAAAAGCAGAGGTGAAATCCAGCAGGTTCTTGAGAACCGGTAGCAGAAATTTTGAGTAGTTCGGAGAACTGGCAAATACCACCTCTGGCTGGCCCAAGAATGGTGATGGAATGGGGATTTTGCAGTATCCTTCCCCTGCCACGCCCACAGAACCGGTAGTAAAACAAATTGGATTTCACCACTGGGCAGAAGTTATTCCGAACCCAGATCCGATCCATGGAAGGCTTATGAACTTGCATGTGTTCGAGGCACACTTTAAGGCAGGGGTCTCCAACCTTGGCAACTTTAAGAAGCTGGCTGAGGAACTCTGGGAGTTGAAGTCCACAAGTCTTAAAGGTGCCAAGGTTGTTGACGCCGGCTTTAAGGCACGGGTCTCCCAACTTGGCAACTTTAAGCCTGGAGGACTTCAAGCAAAGCTGGCTGGGGGATTCTGGGAGTTGAAATCCTCGTGGCTTAAAGTTGGCAAAGCGGGAGACCCCCCTGCTTTAAGGACTTCCCTCCACTTGAGGCAAGCGGGAGAGCCGTGGTTTCCAAAGGAAGCGCCCCCTCTTGGGAGCGGGGCGCGGGCGCTGCAAATCTCGGCGGAGTTGCTTAACTCTCGCGTAAAACGCGCTTCGGGATCGGACTCCTAGCGTATCTTTCTGAAATAAGCGCTTTTTAACGATGGCGTTTGGGAAGGTTATGTAATAATTCTAGGGAATAAAACCCAGCTTTGGATCATTCAAGCGTCAAGCTTTACACAGGCAGAACGCCCGGATGTTTCCCTCCCTCGGTGAGATTACACGGCGGCCCAGTGGGGACCCGGGAGAGGCCAGCGCGTAACTCCGTATGTTTTTTTTCCACCCGCACCGGGAGCAAAACCCCAAACGCCCAATCGGTTATTATTGTTATTATTTTCTTTAAGAGAGCGAGGATAAATTCATCCGGCTACTTCAGCTGAGGGACACGGTAGCTCAGCGGGCAAGACGGCTGAGCTTGTCGATCGGAAGGTCGGCGGTTCAGCGGTTCGACTCCCTAGTGCCGTGTAACGGGGTGAGCTCCCGTGACTTGTCCCAGCTTCTGCCAACCTAGCAGTTTCGAAAGCACGT
>JANHFP010003075.1:8642-20910 GCA_032468135.1 Calamaria suluensis | reverse complement strand
TTTCAAGGAGTGCTGTTAACTTCTTGATAAAGGTATTTTTGTTTTGTGCATTTTTGCGTTGAGGGTTGTTTCCTTCAATAATGTGACTTGGCCAGGTCACCACATAAATAATAGAAAGGAGGCAGAAGACTTCCTTAAACACCATAATGTCTTCCTAGAAGGGGATGAACTGGGGGCTACAGGCGGAAGTGATGATGGAAGATTAATGGATAGGGGGAGGGTGGAAGTCCATCCCCCACCCCTTGGATGGGGGGGGGGGTGCATCACCCAGGAGGCTGAGATCACGAGACAAGAAATGATGGTGAAAAAGGATGCTTGGCAAAAGGTGATAGTGACGTTTTGGGAAATGGAAGTCGGTCTCAATTGTATATATACATAACATTGCTAGAGCAGCTATGGTTTGCCGAACACCTAATGAAACATCTAATAGATAGAGTATATTAATGCTTATAAAATTTTTGGTATATTGTGTGTGTATGCAATGAAACCTTTGAGTTCACAGAATTAAAAATATGAAAGGATAAAATGTCATGTAATGTACTACAGATTGGATATAAGAAGTGATAACCTCAGATGACATGTTGTTGTACTACAAATGATTATATTTCGTCAAAAAACAAAAAACAAAAGCCCAATAAAATATATTTACAGTAAGATAAATTAATAGAGAAGGAAAGAGAGGAGACGCAACATCCCATTCTGGCTGCAGAATTCTGGGAGTTGAAATCCACAAGTCTTAAAGCTGACAGGTTTGGGGACCTCCGCTGTATACGTACAATGACAATAAATGTATTATTATTCTCTCTCTCTCTCAGGCCTTTCTACCCCTGTTGAAGAAGGCAGCCAGCAGAAGCCCATGTCAAGGGCTGAGCTGCAGCAAGGCAGCTATTATTAACATGTCCACCGCCATGGGCTCAGTTGAATGTATGACTTATTGGAAGCAAACTCAGATGGTTGGATACCGTTGCAGTAAGGTACCTAATGGGTTTTATTTATTCATTCATTATTTAATTTATTTAATTTGTCAACAAGTAACAAGGAAACAAGTAACGGTATAGACATGGACATTGGCACAAAAATTGGCACAATTAAAGGATAGGTAAAGGTATCCCTCGCACATATGTGCTAGTCGTTTCCGACTCTATGGGGCGGTGCTCATCTCCGTTTCAAAGCTGAAGAGCCAGCGCTGTCCAAAGACGTCTCCGTGGTCATGTGGCCGGCATGAATAAAGCACGGAACACTGTTCCCTTCCCACCAAAGGTGGTCCCTATTTTTTCTACTTGCATTTTTACCTGCTTTCGAAACTGCTAGGTTGTCAGAAGCTGGGACAAGTAACGGGAGCTCACCCCGTTACACGGCACTAGGGAATCGAACCGCTGAACTGCCGACCTTTCGATCGACAAGCACAGCTGTCCCTTTAAGATCGCAGTCCAAAATCAGAGCAAAGGGGGCACCATAATGATATTTAGGTTAGGTGGGAAGGAAAATTAAAAACGCGGGACAAAAGCTGCATAGGGGAGTAAAAACACTCTCCAGTTAGAATCCTTCTTAGTCCCATTTCCTATTTTTAGTAAAGGGACAGAAACCAAAACCACGCGCGGGAGTGGAGAAAACCCTCTCGGTCGGATCTCTCTCAGTCCTGGTGCGGGGCATATCTTTGCGTCTAAAATACGACTACGCATTTTACTACTACGTCCACGAAAGACTACGGCAAGCAAAACTACATCGATTTAGACGCCCGTAGAAGCACCGAATCCGAGTTTTCTTTTTGGGTGTGTGTGCGTTGTTTTTCGCCACTTCTCCCGACTAGGTTTGGGTTGGCATTCTCAGTTTGGCGTCTTTCCGTGTTTTTTTTAAAGCGCCCCCACACCACAGTTGTGAATTGCCGCTATTGCCGTCATAACTGCTGCGGTAGTCACTTATAACATTGGAAAGAGACCACCAAGCTCGGCTCAACTCAACCCAGCATACACACGCACACGCACACACCCCACTAAGGATCCATTTCAAGGCTCCCTAACGGGTTGGAGGGGTCGGTCTTAGGACCCGGCGGAATCCTCTCGGGGGGCAGGCTGGGGCGGGGCGGTGGCGAGGGGCCGGGAGCCGGAGCTCTGGGAGGAAAAGACCACGAGTTGCCTTGTTAAGCTCGCGCAGAGCGGAGCGGAGTCTGAGCGGGCGGGCCAGTATATATACACACCTATCTCTCTATATAAAGAGAGAGAGGGAGAGCGGGAGCAGAGGTAGGGACCTCGCGCCTTCGGTTGCTGAGGCGCCGGCCGCCTCTGCCGGAGAGGTCTCCATCAGCCGGACTTGAGCTCTTGCCCTGGGAAGAGAGAGAGAGAGACCCTCACGCCGGGAGGTCGCCGCGCTGCCTACCTTCCAGCCGCCCGCAAAAGTTGTGAAAGTGGCGCCATGGGGGACGGCTGCGGGAGAGGAGAGGCGTCCGGCCGCGCCCGGTCAGCGACGGTGGCAAACCACGCCTGCTAAACCTTCCGCCGCTCCGTCTCGAGGGGTGGCGAAAGAAAAATCTTAAGCGCCACCTCCGCTTGGCGAAAAGAAAAGTCTCCCGGCCTGCCGCCGCTGCTTTGCCTTCATCCGCCGCCGCCGCCGCGTCGAACTTCGGACCTCCGCGATGTCCCTTAGCCTCAGCCGCCACCACCGCCGCCGCCGAACGGGCTGCCGCTGGCGGAGACGTCCCCGCTTGGCGGCCGGCACGTGCTGAGGCGCGCCGGCTTTGGAGTTGGTTTTTTTTTTAGGTTTTTTTTTTAAAGCAAAGAAGAAGGGGAAGAAGCGCGGCGGCGGCGGCGGCGGCTGAGGGGCGAGCCATGGTCCGCCCGGCGAGCGGGAGGCGCCTCCATTGGAAGAGCCGCGCGCACGTGCTCCCCCTTGCCGTCCCCGCCGCCCGGGAGGCTCGCGCGCCTTCTTTCCCCCGGGCGGGATTCTCCTGAAAAGGTGTGGCGTTGAGGGAGAGAGAGGAGGGCGCTGCCCTCCTCGGTGTCGCTTGAGCCTGGCGCCGCTCCCCTCCTCGCCCGAGTCCTCCCCCCACCGGCAACTTTGGAGGCATGGATCAAGCTAGGCTCTGCCAAGCCACCTCGGGCCTGAACGCCTTCCACGCCAATGGCTCTGACCAGACCAGGAATTGCAGCCCTGAGGAGAGCTCCATCTATCAAGATGGCACCCCGTTCTCCTGGAAGGTGGTCCTCACCGTCGTCTTGGCTCTCATCACTTTGGCCACCATATTGTCCAACGGTTTTGTCATTGCCACCGTCTACCAGAGCCGTAAGCTCCACACCCCGGCCAATTATCTCATAGCTTCCTTGGCCGTCACTGACCTTCTGGTATCCCTCCTGGTCATGCCTATCAGCACCATGTACACTGTGACCGGGAAATGGACCCTGGGCCAAGTCGTGTGTGACGTTTGGCTCTCTTCAGACATCACTTGTTGCACTGCTTCCATTCTCCACCTGTGTGTGATCGCACTGGACAGATACTGGGCCATCACAGATGCCGTTGAGTATTCGACCAAAAGGACTCCCAAGAGAGCAGCAGGCATGATCGCCCTGGTGTGGGTCTTCTCCATCTCCATCTCCATCCCTCCTTTCTTCTGGCAGCAGTCTCAAGCTGAAGAGACGTCTAACTGTGTGGTGAATTCAGACCACATCTTATATACCATCTATTCCACAGTGGGGGCGTTCTATTTTCCTACCTTGCTGCTGCTGATCCTTTATGGAAGGATCTATGTGGAGGCCAGATCTCGGATTTTGAAACAGACGCCAAAGAACACCGGCAAAAGATTAACTCGGGCTCACTTAATAACAGATTCCCCAGGGTCAACATCCTCTGTCACTTCTATAAATTGCAAGGTCTCGGAAGCCTCCAGTGAAATGGGGTCTCCTGTATATACAAACCAGGTCAAAGTAAAGGTATCGGATGCTTTTCTGGAAAAAAAGAAGCTGATGGCTGCCAGAGAGCGGAAAGCAACCAAGACTTTAGGGGTTATTTTAGGAGCCTTCATTGTGTGCTGGCTACCCTTCTTTATCATTAGTTTAGTATTGCCCATTTGTAAAGATGCTTGCTGGTTCCACATGGCCATCTTTGACTTTTTCACGTGGCTGGGATATCTTAACTCTCTGATCAACCCTATCATCTACACTATGTCCAACGAAGACTTCAAACAAGCATTTCATAAATTGATACGGTTCCGATGCACAAGTTGAATTATAAGTGCAGTTAAATATAAAGTCTCTGGTGTCGGAGGCTTGAATGAATGCATTTTGTGTGACTGGTTCTTCAGGTAGGTGATTATTCTTACCATGCTACTGTCTCTCCAGAAAACAGTATCTTTTAATGGCAAAATTGGAATTCAGTAGAGAGGAGAGCCATGCCACTTAGCAAAGGTTCTCATTCAGGGTAGAGGTAACTACAAAGAAACCTCCTTCTTGAGCCTGGGTTTAAAAATATGCTGCATCTTACTCTGCTCCCACTAATGTTGCTGAAGAAGTCTTTTTGGCCTTAAAAAGAGTTGATCCTGGATTTTGCCTTTGTAGAGCCATTGTGGTAGGAACTGGAAAGGTTTTGGACAACTTTTGTGGAGACGCCCGATCCAACGTGACTGTACTGTACTTGAACTAAGTGACTCTCATCCCATCTCTTCTGCTAGGAGATCTTTGCCTCTCAGACATCTGTGTTTGAAAGTGCTTTGCCATGTTCCTCTCCTTTTTAACTGTTAGCTTGCTAAATTAAAGACTATGCAGAGTAGATTATAAATGAATTGTGCATGATGCTTAGTAGTTATATGGATCAGAGATCTGGAAGAACTAGTACTGATAGTCTTATGATAAGCATTCCTTCACTTGCTTATAATGAATGGGCTGAAGGAATGTTGGGGAAGCAATCAAATATAGACAAAACTCAGCATGAGAAGAGCAACTCATCTTTTTTTTTGTACAGATGTGCCTTCTTTTTTGTTTAACAACCTGCCAGTATCACCCCCTCCCCAAAAAAACCCAAACTATTCTACGTGAATATGTTAGTGCGAGTGCGTGCATGGTGGCCTGCAGAATCAAGTGCCAAAGCTTGCAAGCTTATTTTTTTCTTTATCCATGTTTTTTTTCCTCTCCCTCCCTCTCTCCCTTCCCATCATATTTTTAAATAACTCATCAGCTATTCTTTAGTTCAGTTGTTTTAGTTGAAAATCTTCCTTTCAAAGCTTGCTTACATAGTTTCCTTTCAAAAAGAAAAAAAAATGCTTATTCCTTATGTGGACACTGAACACACTGCAGCCACCATGGGTGTAACAATTCTTTTTTAAATGAACCTTTCCCCCCTGAAAAGGATTTTTTTTTCTATAACGCAAGGCAAATTCCCCTTAACACAGATTTCATAAGCAGATTTAATATATCCAGTTCCTAAAGGAATGTACTGTTTTCCTCATGCTTTCTAGTACAAAACCTCATCTATGGTTTTAATTTACCTTATCCTTACTCTTCATTCACCTCCTCTCACATGTCCCATCCCATCCATTCCTGAAATGCTTTGATAAACAGATTGAATGAATAATTCCTCTACATTATTAATGCCACTAAGGCAATAAGGCAAGGACAGGACCCAGTTTCAGTAACTGAGAAAGCTGCAAAGTTTCTTTATTATCTGCCTAAAGCTCAGATGGAAAGAAATGACTCTTATACAATATTCACTGCTTTGAAATAAACTATATTCAAAACCTTACAGTTCAGGCTTCTACGTTATATAATCCTTAAAAGAAAGATGACCGACTCAATACCTCCCCTGCTATTCAAGTTTAAAGGCATTACTAAAATAGCTTTTATTATATAGGACAGTCTGGTGCAGGCCCCCTATGGATTATGAACTTTTTTGGGGGGTGGGTGGGGAGGAGAGACCTCCCAGAAACAAGGTTTTATTTTTTGATATTAAATGAATGATGGCACATCGGGCCAGAAGCCTCACAAAAGTTTTATCTAGAATCCTTTGAACGAGCTTTCCTTCTGTGATCTGGGTCAGGATTGGTAATAGTTCCCTTTGCCCATGTGTTGGGTTAAGTAGAAAATCTGACTAATGCTTCTCTGCAGTGGTAAAAATAGAAGTATAAATTAAGACTTCAACGTACGGCCAAGCTGCCCAAATGAGAGGAATAGGGGAGAAGAAAATAAAACCCTCTGTATCTTAACTACTGCAAGGTCTAGAGAAGCTGCACCAGGGATGTGACCCATCTTAGCAACAGTTAATTCTCCTGTCCCACCTGGGGTTCCAGGTGTCATATTAAGGAAGCACAATGGGCGCTCACCTTTGCTACCTCATACTTTTTCTACATTCTCATGGAATTCCTTGCCATTTTTTCCTATAAACGTATGACCTCAACAGTCATGTTTATAATTTTACTTCCCCTGGGGAAAATAAAATACATAGGATAATTTCCACAGTGTGAGTCACTTTCACCAATCCTTGTTAGACAGTAAATAGGATTCATATACTATCAAGAAAAGCATTCCGTCTTCTTTATTCCAAGAGATAAATAAAATACTACCTAAAATATAAATACTACCTGAAATTACAGCAAGTGGGTAGATGAAAGAAATGTCAAGGAGTGAATGGCGACAAACACAGTAAAAATTTTATATTCTGGTTTTTTTGAACTGAAATAACGATTAAACTTGATTGGATTTTTTTAATGAGGCCTTTATGGTATTATTTAAACCTTAAAAATGATGGTGAGTTCAGGAAGAAATTGAGGCTGAATACTTCACCGACTTCGCAAACGTAACTTTCCTCTGCGTTACTATTTGGTTTTCATACGTTACGGCTGCATTTTTTTTTCATGTACTGTATCCAACTCCCAATATTTTTTTTTCCTGAAAGAGCTGCTAATCTCATTCTGAAAGTCCTGAAATGTAACTTTTGCACTGAAATGAACTGTACACTGTGGCATAACTTCTTCAGGTTGCTTGTTTATGGAAAGCAAACGGTTGTTCAAGAAATATTTATTTTTGTTTTTAAATCGGTAAGTGTTGATACTGTAACATTGAGACTTATTTAGCCATCATACTTCACAGACAGGAAGTGGAATGGATTGCTTGTCTGTTAACACTGTTTGCACTACTACAGTCTTCTTCAAAAGTGAAGGACCTTGCGTTCCTGTTTGGGGAACGTAGGAAAAATGTGAAAGTCCTGTCCTTTCATCTTTTTAATCAATCTGGAATTTTAAAAAATAGCCATTTGATGTTGTGATCTTACAGATTTTTTTCATATGTATGATACTGTTAACAGAAATTTAAAGTCATCTGAAATATGAACCACTGTTCTGATCCTTTGGGTTGTTGCTGTGTACAGTTGGAACCTACTTTATTATGTATTTTTCTCCTGTTTTCACAGATATAAATCCATCTCTATGTTAATAAGCCCAGCAATCAAAATTTAAAAATTCAGACTATGTTGTTCTGTTCCATTTGCTTTGAAAGGATTGCATTGCAAGTGTTTTGTCTTAAATGTAGCTGAAAATCAAACAATAAAAAAGCTTTACTGTGATAACAAGAGTATTTGATAGAAATTGTGTTACTCAGGAAGATGATATTTATTTACTTGGCTGAAGCTTTATATAATTTATAAGATGATGAGAATTAATAACAATTAATTGTAGCTAAATTTGGCAGCAGTAATGTGGAGCCACAACAAATTTAATACAGATCAAAAACCTTGGGCATCATTCTACTACATCAAAGATGCGATGAAAGATGCGATCCTTAACAGTGATTGGGTTCATGTATATACAAAGCCATGGTTACTTGAATAAGTGACAATTGTCTGGATTCATGTAAAATGTACGCAGTAAACCAAGAATTATATAATAATTTATCCAGATATGCAAAACTGCCAGTATATCTGGTAGAGTTCATTGTAGGTCATGTATTCCTACAATGGATGCTGCAAGACAATGTATTATTTAATTTAATTCATGTATGCTGCCTTTCTCCCATCATGGAATTCAAAGGAAATTCATGGAGGTTTTCAGTTAATCTTTTACCAGGCATTGATTAGGCACGTATTGCCTTCATTCGTGAGGCAATAATACCTGTTTAGATTCAGCAAGATGGCCACCGTATGTCTTTTAGATATCTTTTTAGAAAAGCATAAATTCTGATCTTTTTTTTTTTTTACTTCCACTGAAGGTATTGTTAGATAAACCCAAGACTCCTAATAAGTGAAAATAGTTTTTCCCCTTTGCTAGCAAGTGAAGCTGGCTTGGAAAGACAGAGAACATTCTGTGTTGAGCAGGGCATGTAGAAGTTGTGGGGAATCCCATTGTCAGCATGCTGGCATACATCCTGTGACGTGCATTCTTGAAATCAAGGCTAAAGAAAATGTCCTTATTCGAGTATGCAAGTAGTTTAGTAATCCATTATCCAATTGGTTTAAAATACTAACAAAGATGATAAAAGGTTCTGGACGCTAAATCTTCCGATAAATGGTTGAGGGAGCTAGGCATTGCTAGCCTATTGAAGATAAGGATTGGTGGGTGGAAACATGATGCCTATCTTTCAATACTTAAGGGCTGGAACAGAGAAGAAGGGAATGACTTATTCTCCAAAGCACCAGAGTGCAGGACAAGAAATAATGGGCAGAAGCTTGTTAAAGACAGATCCAGTCTAAACACAAGGATAAGTTTTCTTACAGTGAGAACAATCAATGGAATATATTTTCTTCTGGAGTTGTGGGGTCTGTCACTGAAGGCTTTCAAAAATAGATTGGCCAACAATTAGATTGGTGTGGTATAAGCTCTCCTGCTTTGAGTTGGAGGTTGTACTAGAAGACCTTTTGGGTCTTTTCCAACCCTATGATTCTATGTTCTAAGGGTTTTTTCCCGTTTGGAGTTATTGACAGAAATGAGAATAGTTTTCTTCCCCCCTTTAGATTTATGTGTATAAATTCCAGACCTTGCTTAGATGTAAAAATAACTTAAACAGTATTGATTTATTTACTATTCTTGCCAAGTAATTGAACTGAGGCCTCATTTCTTTTCCACACAAGATTCCTGTTAACTGCATTACATGCAGCTTGTGAATGTTGCTGACTAGAAACTTTAATATGATGTTCTAATTAGCTAAAAATCAGTTTCTTCCTTAATGGTCAGCCAAGTCAATCATGCTTAAATTCCACTGAAATACGTGGGACATATAATAGATGAGATTAACTTTTATTTTTGAAGTCAGAGAATCGGCAAAAGGCCTTTTCCGGTGTTTTAAATCTGTCACAATAGTGACCCCTGGGTGGGTGTGGCCAGATCAATGCCACTCATGTCGGGGGCGCCTCTGGCAGCCCAAGCGCTCTGCCAGTGAAAACAGGCTCCTGAGTTCTGTTTCAGCTGCAACGGCCTCCTGCAACCCTCTGCCAGTGAAAATGGAGTTTGAGAGGGCTGCAAGCAGTCCTCCTGAGCTCAGTTTTCCTTGGCAGAGGCAGTGTGGGCCAGTCCTTTGCTGTTTCCAGGGTGGCCCTGCAGGCAGATCTAAGCATCCCATGGGCCAGATCTGCCCCCCCCCGGCCTTGAGTTTGACACCCCTGCATTACAAAGTTCCAAAATTATTGTAACCCTTTGAACATTCATTTTAAAATGGGGATTTCTCCAGTAAGAAAGTGTATTTTCTCAAATGTGCTCTTCTTTGAGGCAATAAAGAGGTATAGCTGATAAAGTAAATTGAAACACCTAACTTTTTCAAACCTCTGTTGACATTGCAGCAAGTTTGCAAAGTTGATGTTTGGTCCCAGTTCTCAGTTCATTTCTAGGAGTATTTATGGTTGATAAAGTAAATTGAAACGTGTTCTTTCTTTTTTTACAAACTTTAATTGGCATTGGAACAAGTTTGCAAAGATGAACAAGATGATCACTTTTGGTTCTAGTTTACAGCTCATTCCTTACTTTTAGGAGGAACTGAAAATGGGGATATTGATTAATTTGCAAGGAGGGAGAAAATATCTAGCTCTTTTACAAAGAAATTTTGTGTCTTGCCTTAGTTTCTGTCATTTTCATTTTTGCCAGTTTCTTCCCTTAGTTACAATTGTATACCTCTGATTGAGTAATAATGATATCCAAGAGCATGTGTTTGAAGATGTATGTGTTGTAGCCATATGAATGCTGCAGGTAGCTTTACTTGTCAGGTTTTGAAGAATGTAGACTGAGACAAGCATGCTGTCTCATACATAGATTCCTTAATTGATGGGCTAATGTAAATATAATTCTTATCGAAGCTTCATCAAAAGGACTTAAGAATGGTCAGTTGTATCTATGGGCTAGACACATAAATGCTCCTCTATTCTTTCAGCTTGTTCCCTTTGTCACCCATTGCATAGGGACATTGTAGCTAGTCTTTCAGCATGCAGTTGGGATATTCAGCAAAAGAGGACTGCTACCATATAAGAAATAATTTTGGCAGATAAGATTTTACTACCTCCTGCAGCATAAAAGAACAAGGCACACCTATTGAAACATCCTGTGTTCTGCCAAAGTGTTAAAGATAGCAAAGCCCTCTTGAATTTGGAACATAAGTATTCCTAGAGGTTTATGTACTAATGCACACATTACTTCTTGGAAGTGATGCCTAGCAGAAATACTGCAGAAAGCTTGTTCATCAGAATCCTACACTTAGTTGGCACTGCAGATGGATTCTTAGAACTTCAGTTTTGTATTTTCTAATGTTACCTTTTACTGAATTAGGGAAATTGCCCTAGGTAAGTGTTTTTTAAACTTGCTACTCAAAAGATGTTGCAGACGGATCTATAACAGCTTTTCGCATTAGAACTAAAAAAAAAGGATATTCATAAGATAAAAATGTGGAGCATTGTATATCATTAGCTGCAGCCGAGAGAATAGACAGGACAGCATTCCTGATGGAATTCTGAAACATGCTTGGAAAAGTTATAGATAGCATTTTGGGGAAAAATATTACAATGTTATTTGTTGCACTCACAGCTTGAGGAAGAGAAATTTCTTCGGAAAGGTAATAGCAACATTTGTAAATGGCAAAAAAAAATGCAACTTAGGGAGCACCAAGAGACCTGGTGGTACAGTGGTTAGAATGCAGTATTGCAGGCCCACAGCCTGGAGCTCGATGCTGACCGGCTCAAGATTGATTCAGCCTTCCATCCTTCCAAGGTCGGTAAAATGAGGATTCAGATTGTTGGTGAGAAATATACTCACTCTGTAAACTGCTTAGAGAGGGCTGTAAAGCACTATGAAGCGATATATAAATCTAGGTACTGTTCCTATTATTATAGAGACTAAATTATAGCCCACATTGTGGTGGAGCCCTCATTTGAGTGTGGGAGCTAGGCAATTTGTTTCCAGAGGACAAAGGCAATGTTGACTGCAGGAACATAGGTATTGGTCTTTATAGGAAATCATGAAAGTGATCTAGATAGCTCAGAAACGTCTATATCAGGGATAGATAACCTAATACCCTTTACAATCTTTTATATTTTCATTGCCATGTCACCCCTAGTATGACCAAAGTGGTAGTTGTAATCCAAAAAATATAGAATACTTTAGATTGCCTATTTCTAGTCCCTGTGAATGACAACAGATCGCCAAAGTTTCAGATCAGATTTTTTTTCACAGCCTTTTTTTCAATGCTGGAGATAGCATTGGTACATGGACCATTCATGTATGGTTGCACTACAGCCTCCCCATTCCATTTAGGACCCCCCAAATTATGTCCACTTCATTTCTGCTTTCCTTAAGGATTTGTGAAAAGAAAGGGGATAAGGATGTGTGATTTCTCATGGATGTTAAAGTAAAAATAGAGAAATAGTTGATGTTTTCTTCTTCGTTTATAAAGTTTGAGTTCAGCTTTATGAACTTCAACTGGGAGAAGCTTTGAGAAAGGAAAAAAGATGAATAAAATGTGAGATGAGATTTTAATTAGTTTAGTTCACTGTGAGATCAGTAGGACCTATTTTTTAAAAATAAACATGCATAGAATGTGCCACTAAATTTCTTCAGTATGCTCAATCATATACTGGCATAACCCCCATAAATAACCATAATCCTTATTTCTTGGCTTCTGTTGTCTCCACCCCCCACCCCCCAATGAGGGCACTTTGTACAGGTAGTCTTGGGTCCTACCACCACAACTGAACCCAAAATCTGCATTGCTAAGCAAGACATTCGTTAAGTGAGTAATCCCATTTTATAAACTTTTTTGCCATGACTGTTAAATGAACCACTAGTTGTTAAGTGAATTATGCAAATTTCCCTTGTGCG
>JANHFP010003074.1:53527-65171 GCA_032468135.1 Calamaria suluensis | reverse complement strand
AAATGACTAGCGCATATGTACGAGGGAAACCTTTACCTTTAACATCTAACTGAAACTTAACCTTTCGTCCCATAAAGAGCACACAAAGCAAAGTAATTAATGGCCTTTAGAATGTAAAGATGTTTGTTAACTTGACTAAATTTCACTACTTAGATGTATTATTGTACAAGTACAAGTAATACATGTCTTGTCATTGAGTTTAGAGATTAATAACATTATTAACCTTGGCTCATAATAAGGAATGCCGTTTGTAAGCATATTCGTGAAAAAGAGGTCAAATTCTTGAACTTCATGGATTTTTTTTCATTTTTAACCCACCCTTATCATTGACAATGGTACCAATAGTTTTCTTCTTTAATTGTGACTCATTAAAAGACACGTCACCAATTTTACTGTGAACTTAATTAAGTTAAAGTTGAAATTTTAAATAATAAAAAATAGACATAATTAAAAGAAATACTACATAGTAAGATTAAAAAATGGGGAAATAAAATATGAAGAAAGATTATAAAAAAAGCTAGTGGTTAGCTTTTTTAAAGAAAATAAAAAGAAAGGTTATAAAAAAAGCAGTTATAAATGCATTTATATTTTGCCCTCTCGCTAAAGTTATATCATACCTTGCTTCTTTCTATAGCAGTGTTCCAATACCTCAGGGGCTGTCAGAAAGAAGAGGGAGTCAACCTATTCTCCAAAGCACATGAATGCAGAACAAGAAACAATGGATGGAAATTAGTCAAGGAGAGAAGCAACCTAGAACTAAGGAGGAATTTCCTGAAAGTTTCTAATTAATGTTATAGAAATGGCTTGTACATACTGCTGTGTAATAGTTAATTGTAAATGTTCAAATCATTTGTCAGTTAGATAAGGGTATTCTTGACTTTCTACAGTATACAGAATTGTTGTAAAGGTTGCAAAGAATTGATTCGTTTTTTAAAAGCTCCAAAAAAGGCCAATGGCCAAGGTGGAATATGATGAGAATATTGATCTGCCCAAGATGTTACAAGGTAACACTAAGGTACAGAATAGAATAGAATAGAATAGAATAGAATAGAATAGAATAGAATAGAATAGAATAGAATAGAATAGAACAGTGTTGGAAGGGACTTTGGAGGTCTTCTAGTCCAACTCCCTGCTTTGGCAGGAAACCCTACACCACTTCAGATAAATGTTTGTTCAACTTCTTCTTAAAAGCTTCCAGTGTTGGAGCATTCACAAGTTCTGGAGGCAAGTTGCTCCACTGGTTAATTGTTTTGGCTGTCAGGAAACTTCTCCTTGGTTCTAAATTGCTTCTCTCCTTGATTAATTTCCACCCATTGCTTCTTGTTCTGCCCTCTGGTGCTTTGGTGAATAGCCTGACTCCCTCTTCTTTCTGGCAGCTTCTTTATTCCCAGGTAAATAATTATAGGATCACAGATTTAAAATCATCCCTGGTAGACGTATTGAAGTGTTCAACATCAAACTTTTTCTTTTTGCAAGTGAATTATTCCAATAAAAAATGTACAGTTGTCCTCCCATATTTCGATGCAATGGAATAATAGATATAATTATTCTCCAATGTATCTTTAGCTGATATATATTACACTCAGGAGCTGAGACTTCCAATTTTTAAAAACTTTCTGGACATTTTTTCTTAAAAAAAAGAATTCTTCACCCAAAACAGGTTACAGTTACACAGTAGATGTGGAAAAGATAACATCCAGTTTGTTACAGCCTGAATGTGAAATTATAAATTCTATAAAATGAAACAAAATCAAATGTTAGTCTGAATAATCGTCTGTTTTTTGTGTTCAGATTTTAGCTATAAATCTTCATTCTCTTAGTTGAAATTGATTGACTTTGACTTTCTTTCTCAGGATGCCCCCATGGAATTAATCTATTAATGTGGATTAAACATTTGATAACTGTTCAGCTAAAACCTGCTCCATTAATATATTGCATGTCTTGATTCCGGAGCTAGTCTTGTCACACACTTGTACTTCTAAGATTACAGTCTTACTTGCCTTTGCTAAAATTACTGTCTCCTATAGTCATTCAAGGTTCTTTATGCTCAGTGCTGTCTTAATTACATTTCCCCTATTTTCAATGAATTAACATTTGTATCTTAGTTCTGTACATTGGAGATATATAGTATAATATCCATGGCTGAATGAATTCTCCCCAACCTTGGATGCGCTCAAAGTCCCTTCAAAAATTGCTATTATGATATCTGATGTGACAGAAAGTGAAGAACATGTATACTTTTTAGGAATAAATTAGCATCTTGTGGTCATTAATATATTTTGTCTTTATTGGGTTATTTTTCCCCTATAAAGAGAAAATGTTTTTTGAACCTCTATAAACTTGAGGAATCCCCAATCCTTGTATATTATTGGCTACAAAAAATATGTTTGTTTACTTTGAATCTATAGGATATTTGTAATAACACATTATATCCCATTCAACTCACTGTTGAAATGATACTGCCGAGTTAAAAAAAAACCCATAAACATTGTTATAAAAGATGTATTATTGTTTTTGAATGCATTCCAATGTTAATACTGTACATGTATATATTATTCTATCTTAATGTTTTTAGTGATCTTGCTTGTTGTGATTAAGATTCTGTCTTTTCACTAACCAACTTTCTTTGGAAGTTAATGGCTCCTATGAAACAGAGAAAGGTATACAGTTCTATTCAAAAACATGGACACTCTACGCCTTGGTATGGTGTAATGTTCTTAAGAGAGTGCTAAATAATATGATTATGGAAGCAATAAATAGTTTCCTTTCTTTTAAAAAATATTCTATGCATTTTTATAATATGGAATATTTTCTTTGAGAGATTAAAAAGTTCTAATCAACTTCAGTACATTTTGTAGAAGTTCTATTTTCTAAACTCTGCAAAAGAAAGTTTCATATTTAATGGGAAATCATGAATAATTCCATTTATTATCTACTTCCTTTCAAAGAAATGATCTGGATAAAAGGCGGGGTGAATAATTTCAAAAAATACAATACATTTTTAATGGGAAGGTGCAAACTACAGATTCTCATGACTATTAGCAAGTGTAGAGGAAACAGAATTTTACTTGCAGAAACTCATCAGATTCTAGGAAATATGGAATAAAACTCATACTTTAATAAAGAAGAGTATTGAATGTTTATTTATTTACATACATTGTTTTGCTAAGTTTACGTAAGTTATAGTTTGTTCCTTTCATTTTTCAATAGTTGATCAGTACTTTTCAGGGAATATATGAGCAAGTAAATAGCTGTGATTTATTTTAAGTGTTCATAGAATACTATGGGAAAGTTCTAATACTAAATACCAGTAGGAATTTGCTTAGCCTGGAGTATATGGACTAAATTTTCTGGGCTACACAGAAATTCTGCTTTTTAATCTTCATGAACCCCTTTGGACTGATTTTTGCTCCCTTGTATGTTACAAAAAGAATTCAACATGAAAATCTAAGAGGAACTGTCCTATTGGTGCACTGTATATCTAGAACTTTTTTCTGTGATGTTTACTTTCTAATACAAAAATAATCCCCTCTTTTTAAAAAAGAACAATACTCTATCTTTTTAATATAATGTTGAATTTCAGTGAAAGTGCTTTTTAAGAATGCATGGAAGAAGGTGGGGAGGCCTGAATCTGTTGCAGGACCAGATTCCTGTTCTCATAACACTGAATTTAAACCATAGACCCTTTTGTCCATCTTGTCTGCATAAGAGAATGTAAACGAGGACTTTTTCCACAATTCACACATCATAAGAAACTATAATTAGTTAAGTAGTTAATACTAAAACTGACACAGCTGTTTTTTCAGTGAAACGAAGAAATTTCTATCTGCATATGAATCCTAATGAAATGGAAGGCTTTCTTTCCAAAACCATAGTTTTTGAATTTTCTTTCTGAATTTCAGAAATTGAAATTGCTTAGAATTCATGACAGTTTTGGACGTAGTTAAAATTATTGACTTCTTTTTGGAAGCACGATTAAACAGCCACTGGAAGGATATCAACAACAGTTTTAAACTATATTTTAAACTATAATTTGTATTTTGTAAATGAATTGCTAAATGAAAGTATGAATACATATATTTAGGTTTTGTATAGATATGTTCCAGAATGAGGCTGTAATATTACATAAAGTTGTAGAGAAGTAATATAGATTGGATTTGGTGGTATTTATTATTTTGTAGAGATAGGATTGCAGTATGAATATTATACCATATATTTCACATTTTTCAGCTTTTTGAAGAGCTTCTGCCCTCAAAATGCTTTTCCCATATGTATATGTGTCTACCATACATCTGGTAAATAACATGTAAAATAAGATTTAATACACAAGGCTTTATGTCACAATCAAGCTTTAATCTCTCTTTTCAATTTTACAGAGGGTTTTTTTTGAGACATTTAAAGTTTTATTTAAACAATAAATTAAGCATGTTAGGACTTTTTCACCTACCTCTGGCCAACCACAGCCTACCTTGTATAATCATGTCTGCAATTATCAGGCAAATATCCATCTTAAGAAAGGAATCAAAATGGAACAACCCAATTCTTCCAAATCTCAGATGGGAGTGTCTCAGGGAATATTTCTTTTCAATTTTACAGAGTTACTTATTAGTAAATAAGTTAGGCTTTTTTAAAGTGAACACATTTAGAAGTGCAAAACATTTGTCACATTAGGAATGATCAAAACTGATCTGGAGAAATATTTCCTGAAGTATAATCAAAAAATAATACAGCTTCCTCTTACTGTCTTGGAGCCCTGTATATTTTAAATGGGCTTAAGATATTAATATTCTGAGTATGTTTCATATATATCTCAGTTAATAGATTTCTATTATAGAGGTTTTCTTTATATTGTAATATTTATTGCTTAACGAAGTACTACATTTACTTATCTAATATATTGTATAAAATAATACAGTCTAAAATTAAATTTTTGGTTGAAATTGAGATTTGTTTCCCCTGGATCTTGTAAATAACATTGTAAAAGTTACTTTAGGTAGTAAGTAAGTATACTTTCACCTAAAGATCAGTTCTATAAGTAGCCATCACGTTACAGTTACTTAAAATTAGAACGTTCTAAAACATCATGGATAGTGATAATATTTATTTTGCTTGCATTGCAAACAATAGATTGCTAAGAATATGCTTATGAAAGATGTCAATTTGATATCTACATTTTGGCAGTAGTATTCTGCATTTACATGGTTACAAAGCCAAAATAGGTTATAAGATTATATTATTAATATCCATATTTATACATCATTTAATTGAAGAATCATTATCTTTCTTCTGAACCATAGATTAAGTTAAATAACCATTCGAGTTAATAAAAATATGTTCAAAATAAAGTTTTATCATGTAATATTTAGAATTAAAATGAAAACAACTGGAATTCCTCAGAGCTGAATTCCTTACCATTTTACTATCTATCTTAAAACAAAGGCACACTTCAGTATTATTGCTAAAAGTTTTGCTTTTTCAATTTCATATTTGTAAAAGAAAAAAAATGCAATATTTTGAATATGAAACTGGTTGTTCACAATTACAATAAATACGCAATTGGGAAAATATCCAGTATATGTTAAAATATTTCATTACCTGATCAAACAGCTTATTACATTAATATTTATTTTTAAATGCTTTAAGTAATACCCCTGCCAATGAAAGAATATTTGTTACCTGACAAATATGTAATTCCTGAAATGTTGACTATTTAAGAACTTAAATAAATAATGTTTTATAATAATTTTATGTTGTACTTTTCTGCAGTTTCATAAGTACAGAAGCTTCAAACTTTTATACCTAATGACTTGGCCCAACTTTTTAAAATTAGAAAGTACAGTATTATCTTTTTATTGAAAAGTCTTACACATGTTGGCAAATATAAATTATTCAATTATGTTCATACTTGAAGCAGGGGAAAGGAACAACATACTCATTGCAATTAAACAGACAGAGTAAATAGCAGTTATTTTGTTTTTGTGATGCTCAACTCATTTTTAAAAATAATGAAGAGATTGATATAAGATGTATTCACAACCAATTTGGGCTAGTGGTTAAGACACCAGGCTAAAAAGCAGGAGACCATGAGTTCTAGTCCTGCCTTAGCCATGAGAGCCAGCTGGGTGATTTTGGACCAGTTTCTCTTTTCTTTTAGCCTAACTCACAATAACTCAGGTTATTGTAGTGGGGAAAATAGGAGAAGGAAGTTGTATTGGATATGTTTGCTGTAAAAATAATAACAGTGGCATACAGATAAATAAAATAAGTCAAGGACTGAAATACATCAATATTTAATGAAATTTTAGTTTGCACAACTGTAAACTAAAGCGTGGACAGCATATGAACTGCAATACACTGCATTTGGACAGCATATGAGCTATTTCCTTTGGACAGTAAATCAGTAGCTACCCATCCCACCAAGCACAGTAAGATCTGTATGAAAACACCTACTTTGTCTGCAATGTGGCTTTTTTATTATTATTTTACTTCTTTTGCCATTTGTACATTTTACATTTGTAAATGTATTTTACAAATACATTTGCCATCCTCTTGGAGGCACACCAAGATTGTACACTAAATTGGAGTGGTTTCTTTATATATTTGCATTTTTTAATTTTGCCTTAAAACACCAAAATCTCAATTTAAATGCTTTTAACAAGTATAATTATTTTGACAGCAAGTATAATTTTGAAATTGCTCATTTGTCTAATGTTTCTATAATGGATGCATTCATTTTGAAATTAGTAGGAACATCCACAGGGAAGTAATACTTTGAGTATCAGATCCAATGTATGAAAACATTATATATTTCATTTTATTCTGAGTATTGCTTGAATAGTAATATTTCACTGCAGTATTGCTATATTTCCAGTAGAGGCCCCCAGAGGCCATTATAATTATTGAAAAACAGTTTTGGGAGACAAATTTTGTGAACATTAATTTCATTAAATGTTATTGATTTATAAATATAATTTGAAAATGAATTTTCAAGTTTAGCTATATGTTATAACTAACAGGATATTATTGCAATTTGGAAATAGTGTTTACAAGTTATAAGACTTTAATAATCAAAAATCTTTTGCCTATACCTTGTGGTATATTACTTTATTTTTGGTGACAGCTACATAAAGTTCTATAAAGTTTATCCTATTTTTGTCTTATTTATTAATTATTAATTAATTGATTAAATGTTTATATGCAAATGTAAATTCTGATTATTCAAGCATAAATCAAAATTCATATTATGACAATGCATTGTATGACAAATATTTCACAGATAGTTTGATTACAAGCTACAACCAAGATCTCATTACATTAATCAAAGTCTAAAGAAATCATACTTTTGCTTTAGTAATATATGTGAAACATATCATTGTCTGACCTCACATATTACATAACCTGTAATATGTTCATTATGTAAAATAATAAATATGTACTCTTCAGTTATTTAAGAAACTTTAGTTAAGCAGATCCTGACAATTTGATGTATAACCTTAACCAATGATAGATGTGTATCTCAAATTTAAGATAATGTGTGCAAATTCAAAGTTACATGCTAAAAAATTAGGTTCACTCATGTGAACAAGGTAAATGATGTACAAGCAAACATAGCTTGGGTTCAAAGAACTTCCTAAATCAAAAGCAAACAATCAAACATAATAAATTGGCTAGTAGTTGATCTATTAGGAGAGTGCTGTATTTTTTTAAAAAAAAGACTAGAAAAAGACTAGGTTAAAAGAAGCTCCACTGAGACATTTCCTGCCTTATTTATGAATAACATTTGTCCATCTAGTTATTTGTGTTAAAGATGCCTTTCTAATACCTTCTCTATTTTCTACTCACCAAACACTTCAATTTTTAAGCCAGAAGCATAGGAGAAAACTCCTAAAATTGTGTGATGTTCAACTTGTGAGATTTTACTTTTGGAATCAAAAAATATTACAATGATATTTTTCAGTGAGCACAGAATTATCTTGCAGTGAGTTTAGGCTTTAATGAAAGGCAAAGCAAAACACCAGAGTTTTTCCAAAAGGTGATTTTTCAAGAAGCAACTGTACTTTCTGTTTTTTCTTTGAAGACATTTTGCTTCTCATCAGAGAAGCTTCTTCAGTTTCATGAGTCGAAGAAGCTTCTTAGATGAGAAGAAAAACATCTTCAGAGAAAAATCAGAAAATCCGGTTGCCTCTTGAAAAAAGTACCTTTGGGACAACTATGACCTGGATGGCTAAGAATCTCCATAGACACCAGAGTTTCTGAATACCGGCTTCTTGCATCTTGCATATCTCCAACTCTTTCAGTGTTTGCCTCTGATCCTGATATATTAAAATTATGGAACCATAACCGTGACTTGCATATAATGTTTGCTTTACAACTCAACATGGCTAGAAAATGTGGAAACAGTAGCTCCTCTGCTACAGAACAGCCTTCCCTACCAGACATACCTTTTATGGGGTTCAGTCACGAAGAATGCCCACTCCAATTATGTTTGTCTTTCATGCTTATTGTTTACACCTTTCTCTTGTATTTTTACTTCTAGTTTAACTTCTTGTACTAGCTTGTACTATAAAAACCTGGTTCCTTTTAATCCATTCCAAATTAAATAATATTATTTATTTATGGTCTATAATTGAGTCTAAAAACAAAATGCAACAGGTAGGCTAAGTTAAAAAAAAGAGTAAAGGTTTACCTTGCACATATATGCTAGTCATTTCCGACTCTAGGGCCAGTGCTCATCTCTGTTTCAAAGCCGAAGAGCCAGCACTGTCCGAAGACGTCTCCGTGGTAATGGGACCGGCATAATTAAACACCAATAGTGTACGCAACGCTGTTACCTTCCCACCAAAGGTGGTCCCTATTTTTTCTACTTGCATTTTCACATGCTTTCGAAACTACTAGGTTGGCAGAAGAAGAAAAAAGAGTATAATTACACAAAATTATATTCATTTGCAATACTAATTTCTTTGATATTTCTTACAGAATCCCCACCTCACAATGATTAAATATCTGTTTACAGGTAGACTTACAACCATCCAAAGTTACAATAGGACTGAAAAAAAGTGACTTATGACTGGGCCTCACACTTAAAACTGTTGCAGTTTTCTTGTTGCCATCCAATCATATATCCCTGGCAACATGCATATATTTATGACAGTTGCACCATCCTAGGGTCACATGATTTCAATTTAAAACCTTACTAGCTGGTTTGCAGCCTCAAAGCCAATGGAGGAAGCCAGATTCACTTAATGACTGTATGATTCACTAAACATCTGGTGTGATTCACTTAAGAAACCATGGGTAAGGTGATATAATTATCATAAGCCAATTGTGATCTAGGAAGGGAAATTCAAAATGACTGAGATATTAGTAAAAGGGTTTTTTTACACTTTACATTCAACATTTACATTACATTACATTACATTGCATCTGTTTGAATGGACTTTCCAGGATTTACAGCACTTTTTAAGATCAATTACTGCTGGCTGCTCAGTGTAATCCTACTTATTGCAGTAGCCAAATTTTGTTTTGCTATCTTTGAGGTCAAAAGCCAAATTTGGATTCAACAAAAGAAATATCCTGCACCAGTTTTTCTTAAATGCTAATTCTTATTCTTAAGTCTTTAAATCCTTATTGTTTTTATTTTACAGTGTTTTATTTTTCTTTTGGTCATCTTTTAAACAATTACCAAAACAAGTTTTATCTTTTCCATTTTGTTTTTCTTTCTAAAGTTTGGTACATGACTGTAAATCAGTACACTGAATCAGTACACTGAGAAATGGATGAAATATTTTGTTCCTCAGTTATCCTTGATGAACTCACAGATGTGATTATCTACAGTCACATAGTGGTGTGATTGTTCCTCTTCTCGGAAAAGTTGTATAATCGCACCATCTAATCTTGCTGGAGTCAATATGCCTCCGAGCATATTTTTATAATTGAAGAGACATCCTAGAAAATTTACATCAGCAATTTTAGGAGTTGCTTTTTTAATGAATTAATTCAGTTGACATCCCTATCTGATTTCAATTGCAGAAGATCTATAATGGAGTTTTTGTAGAACTAGAGCTGCTATCGCTTTTGTTTGGTCTCTTTCAAAAACATGCTGGCATTTTTAAATAAATAAAGAACTGGTGTAAATAACAAGCACTGCATTGCCTTTGCATTGCATTTGCATATTTAATCATATTCGTATGTTGTGTGAGGTTTTTTTTTAGGGAGAAATGATCATCAATAATGAAAAAAATTAAAACCAGCCTTTTCAAATTCCCAGTTACCGGAATTCCTACAAGAAGAACATCTGCATAGACATGCTGCAGCACGGTTATCACAAGTCTTTTGCTGAGCTCTTTACTCTGATAGAGCAGTGGAATGCCTTGAGGGAGGCTTCAGGGCCTGGGTCAGCCATATGGCTGGAAAAGTCCCTTGAGGAGCAGCCTGATAAGCTGGATCAGCTTCACTATTTCCTGACCAGAGCTGAGGCAGCCCACCGATCAGGTAAACGGGGATTCTGGGTAATGGAGCAGCAATGTGTGCCTCAGGGAAGATTTCAGTTGTTTCATGTGTGAGTTTGAGACTCTTCTGCAAATAGCATTTTACAGCTTTAGTCGGCTAAACTGTATTTTTGGAGTAAATGATGTGGAATTCGAAATGATGAATCCCAATGCTGGAACGGAACATTCAGATGACAAGATGAATTTCTGCAACGAAGTGATTAGGATGCTTTCGGTGTATTCATGCTATCATGACTCAATTATCACTTTTCTTGGGAAGTCATTGTTCAATAGATCGCTTTTTAAAATTTAAAACATAATTTTCAGATAAATATAACAGCTTTTCAAATTCATTTCTTATACATGGTGTGTATTTCTTTCTTTGAAATGTAAATTCTTAATGTCTTTCATTTAGGTTGTAATCCTCATAATCTTGTCATTGAATATTACTTTCCAGGCAGCATGGCTGTATATTGGTGCACACCTTTAAATACCCTAATTTTAACAGAATAATAATTCATGTTGATGTGCTGAAATAGTAGCCATAAGATAGGAAAATGTGAGAAACTAGATGAATAACTGAGAAAGCATATCACTGCTTCTGTTGACAGAGAAAAATGAAGACAGAAATCTCACATCATTTTGAAAAAGACAATATGGTTTGTCAGTTCTAAAATTAAAATATGTAATGAATGACTAATGTTAGGCTTCAAATGAGAAAGAGAAAAGTAAATTGCCTACCACTAGTGTAAGGAATAGATAGGACATAATGCTAGTTATTGTATGGGACCAGGAGCCCCATAGAAAATATACTGTATAGGCAGCTTTACAAATTAATCTCAGATAGTTACCATTTTAACTCTAAAACTAAATTCTGAATTTAAATAATATAGAAACCAGCTACATTTCTGAATCCCGAAAAGACTTACAGGCATCTGAATGAAAGACACAATTTAACCTCTTTCTCAATTTCTAATATGGCACCCAGACGTGGGCTGCAGAAAACAAACATCCAGACCAAGGGTCTCCAACTTTGGCAACTTTAAAACTTGTGGACTTCAACTGCCAGAATTCCTCCCAGCTTTGCTGGCTGAGGAATTCTGGGAGTTGAAGTCCACAAGTCTTAAAATTGCCAAGGATTTATTTATTTATTTGGT